>CACRXP010000109.1:921218-931329 GCA_902702965.1 Spirometra erinaceieuropaei | reverse complement strand
ACTGTGTAGTGAGCCTTAACGAAGGATTTGCTTGAAACTTCGAGACATAAGAAAAGTTGGCGAATTCCCATCTTCCTCTCCTATTTAGAAAATATATCAACGGAAATCTGAGTAGGTTTGTAAAGCGCCATTTAAACTTACCTTGCCTTTGGTCAGTCAGTCATAACCTGGCTTTGATGATTTACCCTCGAGGTCTATTGAAAAATGGTTAGAAGCACTCCATCAAACCAAGGCTTATCGCTTACTCGCCGCCTAGTATTTTTCCACTGTAAATTAGGTATTAATTCATACACGAGTGCGCGCCCACCAATTCACTGGTCTCAGGCACAAAAACATCGGATGGGCTATATAATTCGACCGTCCGAACGCTGTTTGCTTCGGGACTCCAATGGATATGACGGTGTCGACTCTCTTATAAACATGTAAATATACATGCACTCATTTCACCATTGTTAGTCAGATTAGTTTTTGGCATCACAACCAAATAAGATAAGGATCTGTGGCATAAATTTACTGCGCCAGTTATCTTGCACATACGTTGTTGCGGTCTACGGAAATTTGGCTGTTCATCTATGAGTTGCATTCGAATCTGACACTGATTTTGAAATAAAAGTATGATCTGCAGATGAAAGTTATCAGGTATCGATTCAAGTAATGGACGGTTACAAAGAAGCCTAGAAATTAAGCTAACACTGTTTTCCTGATAACAAACAGAAAATTGGAAGCCTGAATTTACATGTTTGAAAAAACCAGTGTTAGCGCTATGCTTTGCATGCTTCCGAAATTCCCAAGTATTAATTGCGTCGTGTGTAAAACCGGCGAAGTTTGTTATGAAAGATAAAAAAATGAAATAAGGAATTATTCTTTGGCGCCGAGAAGAAGTAATGAAAAATCAGATAAATTGCTCATTACGACCAGGGATTAAATCGAAATCGAGCACCTTAAATCGCCAACAACGGTCAAGTGGTAGCAGACGTGTGTAAATAGGCTCATTCAAACTAATGAATCGCTTAGTAATTAGCTTTCAGCACTAAGATCCTTAAATGGCTTGGATGGAAAAATGTTACCCGCAAAGTACTCGGAAGGTCTAAAGAAAACAATTTAAAGTAAGAAAATTCATATGCCTTAGCATAAGAAATGCAACAATCGTAGTCAGACACACATAAACTGTCCATATAGATCATTTTGCTGGAGGATTTCAACGTCGTGATATTGCCTGTTTACCGTTTTATAAATCGGCAGATATGAATGCCCTTTATGTAGGATTCGACCTTTTCATCTCCATGAATTATGTGGCATACGTTGTCAACCTGCGTCAAAGTCACTGCTACCAATGCTACTGGTGAACCTAATCTGGGTTGGCGTCTAGAAGGACTCCTAAGACATGGTGAATTTTAAAAGCGAGGCGGAAAGACCTATAGTCTTCGAATCGTCGACATTTTGTGAAAATTGTCAATGCAAATCCCAGTAAAGTTCATTGGCATAAAATAAGCTGAAACTCGCTTGGCGAGTAATTTAGTTCATCATGTTTAGACTTTCTTCTTTCCCTTAAACTATAATTTATATTAGATATGTACAAAGGAAATCAGTCTTTACCCAACCCAAAATTACGCCCATTGACCGATCATTGTAATGTTCAAGCGGTCGTTGACGGCGCGACAGGCTGGAAAAGTCTAGAGATATGAGCTGACCTCGGTGAGTGAATAACAGTAGACGATTACGTAGAAATATCTGCAGGATAGGGACCTGAAATTTATTCAAAGAGGCGTACGTTAGCCCAGGACTTTGGACGAAAAAAGAAGTAATTGCTACTTAATTGCTTCGAGGACGATAAAAAATTAAATGCCTGGCGCGGCACTTCACCTGAGATTTGCCTTTCTGACTAGCAGAAATAATCCGGACTTCATTGCGTTCGTATTTGCCAATCGAAAAATATGAGAATACGGAGTGTTCCACATCCGGTTACTATCTTCTGGTAGATCACGTGACCAGGCAACTGACCAGAGTTCTGGACTTTGGTGGTTCTGTTCCGTTCCCTGATCAAAGCCTCTTTGCATTCCTACTTGGTGTTCTCCAATAGTGGAGAACACAGCAAGACTAAATAATTTCCACTTAGTCGCTTTGTGAAGTATAACGAACTTCATATCGGTAGAAAAGGGTGGAAATGCAAACTTCTTGCCGGGAATAACCTGTTTCACCAGTCCGTCACTTCTATATGTATACCACAACACTGGTGCAAGTTGTTTTCCCAATGTTACAACCCCAATGAAGGCGATGATGGGTGAGTAGGGGGTCCTGTGGTGACAAAAACAATAAGGACCCTGAAATGGACATGAGAAGTTATGACTACCGGTCGTAGCTAACCTTGCAGTCTTAATTCACGCGTTTTCTTTTATCTCCGAATTTACTGTTTATTTTTGACAGTGAGGACAGCAGAAACTGTAAGTTTGTTTGAAAAACCCAGGAGTGCAGTCTCCGTAATTATCAGGTACTCTCGTCTGCGTACTTCCCGTTGGTTTCATAAAGGTACTTTCACGTCATTTCTTCATGCAGGCATTAAATCCAAAATTATCGAACGGTAAACACTCATCTAAGTGTATATTGAACGGAATGTATATAAATGAGGAAACTCTCCAAGGAGACAGAAGCCGAAGGCCGAAATGCATGACCAGAAAATACGATTTCGCTAAGTAAGTTTGGCCCAGCAAACGCCATCGCATATTCTCAGAAAACTTTCGTCAGCCGAAGAGGAACGAGCGTTTTGAGAAGGGCGGAATTTCCATGATAGTTGAAACTAGTGAAGGTGGGTATCAGAGTCATGTAACGGTAACTAGACGAGTTTGATAGCCCGTCCACCACGTTCCCTCAAATATTCCTCGGCTGAGTACAGGGTTTTGCCGCGTGTCACTTTTAAAAGTGCCTTCAAATTCGTTTGTATTGCCTAGTTTACTAATATTTTCCACAAGAGTAAGCGAAATTTAGTCAATAACTCGGTTTTAAAGCGTTTAACCTATAAATAGAAAGACGTCAGACTTGATTTAAAGGCATTTAACTCTCCAACGTTTATTCAGCCTTTCGTGCCATGCGTTCCGCTGTTAATCATTCTTCTTAGGTACTTTATAGTTCGATAAGAGGTCAGCGTGATTTATTAAGTTCAAAAAACGTTTTTATTGATTAGCAATCAACAGACCGACGGACGGTAGAATAGCCATCGACGAAGACCGTTTTTGGGCACTGTCACACTGACTTCGGTTTATGACAAAAAACCTCGGTGTTTGGCTATCGTCTACGATGTTCTTTGAAATCGCACTCCTTATTCAACTTTAGGCTGAAAAGAGTTATAATTTTCACTATTTATCAAAATGGCATTGACAGTAACAAATATGACTGCTTGGTAAGCAAAAACTACCTCAGAATGCGTCATCACTGAATAAGCTGGTGTGACAGGGATAGATAATTGTTTGCTTTCTAGATGACGTCCTATAAAAGTACATTTGCCCATTTCTAGCTCTAGGTTTACAAGCGAGATATTACGCTAGAACACCGTTTTGATGTATACAGAAAAAAGATAATAAACGACAGCCTTCAAACAAACTGAAGAGCTGGAGAAATCATACGACCAGAAGTCCGTTGCAACGAGAGACGAAAGCAAAACGTTGACTCCAAAGCCGTTCCGAACTCTTTAGGACTGAGCTATGGCAGACAAGCCAACAGCACGTAGAAATGTAACAAAATTTCTTTATTCTTGATCTACAGGCTTTTAGCTGGCATCGTACGGCATGGCATCCCCCCTCCTTATTTGGAGGGCTTACAGCATATCAGTCGGTCGACACAGCCAGCAATTTCGACATTTATAGCACCTGCTAATGCAAACCATAGGGACAAGTCAAACAGTCATCTGCTCGACTCCCCAATGACCTTAAATCTCGGTAGCGCCCAAACCAGACCAACAGAATAGAACCTAACATCACCTTCGTGGTGCTTTGGGTAAAATATTTTCCTTCTATCGTAAAAGGGAATTGCGATACCCTCGAAGTTGATGTGTAAGTGCTGAACCCATACCCTGAGCGGGTTCGAATTCAACCATAACACTTATGATACTAGCCCATGCAAAATTTAATGCTAGGGAGCAGGCTGGAACGATGCTGTGAAAAAATGAGGCTGGTTGCCTGGTTTTCAAAAACGCTCATACACTTCAAGAAACATATGGTTTACTGTCCTTATGCATACCAAACCCTTCTATAAGGATCACGCTCGTATTGCCCAGTCTGTCTGTGTAATATACTAGAGAAACCATATGTAAGATAGAAGGTTCGATCGAAATGATTACTAAAGTCAACTTACTGCAGTACAGTGATGAAATAATATCCTTCCTGCCACACATTCACTGCGACTGCATATTGCGAGGGGGAGTAAAAGTTTGTAAGATTTTGAAAGCACGCTTAATGAAACAGTGTCGTCCACAACAGTCTGTGGTGCCTTTTCCTCGTTCTAGCTTACTCCGGATACAAGAGGTACCCATAAAGACAAGAATTATTTATTTAGTTTGCTTATTTAAGACTAAATATTAAAAACACTAATCGCCTTCACAATACTATCCACTAGATGACAGATATTGCCCCAACAGGTTTTCCACTGTTCTTTTGAACTAGTGATATTAAGTACCTCCAGCAATCTTTTCTTAACCTTCCTACGTTCTGAAGACACATTTTCTTCAAGTTCTCTTTCATTCCTGGGAATAAGAAGTCGCAGGGGGCTTGTTCGGGCGACTAAGGAGGATGGGAAACAGTTGTTTTGACGTTTTTCTTCAAAACTGGTTGATTTTGAATGCTGTGTGGGCAAGCGCGTTTTCATGATAAAACAGCTAGTCCCCCGACTGATAAAATTCATATCATCTTTCTTCTCATTGCCTCACGCATTCCCTTCAACACTTGCAGACAGAAATATTGGTTCGCTGTGGTGTCGTGATGAACGCACTTAACGTGAATGACTCCCTTGCTATCGAAAAAACAAACCATTATAAACAGCAAACAGAATCTGAGGTTGGAGTTTTGCTTCTTAAAGTTTGCCATTCCAAAATGGCCGGAAGTGTTGGGGGGGGGGGGGGTAATAAAAAAATTCCCCTGTTCGTCGCCACGGTTTCTCATGAACCATAGTTGGCAAAGTGAGCAGGGAGTGTCTAGCAAACGTAACTATTGGGAGGAGGTTGTACTGACAATCCACTTGCCTACAGAAAATAATTATTGTTTTTGGGCAAACCCCGTAAGTTCTTGGCCTTGAATGCTTGAAACTAACTGATCTCGTCAATACTTATTTCGTATTTTTCATACGGCTGAATGACCCTATCATATGAAGGACCGATGAAACCACATTTGGAAAATGTGGTGACAGGTGCAGTATTCTCCTATTTGATACCGTAGGAGATGAAAATTGCGTCCGTTTCGGCGTTCCTTCGAAGATCAGAATTGATGAAAATAGGAAAAATCCCACAATTTATCCAAAAGCAGAAACAAACCAGCGATTAAAATTGCTGTGCCAAGTGATAACCGGAGAGTATAATATTACGAGATCAGCTGCAAGCGAAGGAAATGGAAAAAGGTGCGGTCAGCGCGTCCAACTTTTAAATAAGGCATGCAAAGAAAATGACCAGCTCTCTTTTCCAATAAGGAACTTTTGAATTTTAAAGGTAATTCGCGTCTTCAGAAATCTGTACGCGCTTAGGAAGAAAATTAAGAACTGAGTTGGCCAGGGCTGCTTTATCTGCATATGCTCTGAAAAATACGTTGGCTTTCTTTCCTTCCTTACTCTTGTAAACTTAGCCAGGGTACCAAAAATCACCTCAAGGTCTTAAATTAGACTTGAAATTTATTTTTATTCCGGACAGATGTTGTGAAAATGACACAAATTTTGCCGCAGAAATAAGTCACTTTGGTGGTAATAATGGGGTAAACGAAGCTGATGTAAGTAGTCAAGGGTCTATGTAGAAAAAGAAAACCTCAAAATTACCTAGCCACTAATTTCACTTATCCTGTACTGTGTAAATAATTTCGAACAGGCTATACAAGCATTGCCATCTACTGTTTCATTCTGTCTTAACTGATTACCATATATGCAGTGCGTGACAGATCTCATGAAATGTTGGCCAAAATTCTGGAATGCGTTTCCGATTAGGAAGGATTACTTAGGTGGGGTTGTTATACTAATTAGCATACAGCACAACCCTATAACATTCCAGACTCATCAGGATGTCGGCTTTTAAGTGGACATACTTTTGACTTTTTGATTTTCTATCAAATGAGCAAAAGACAGCATATTTTTGTGCATGTTCTCTATAAAAAAATAGTTGAATTTTTAAGACCATCGAAAATCAATAGGAAAAATACATGCTACACAAGTAGTCATTTTTTACCGGATGTGATTTCTGCAGGTCAAAAATAAGTGCACTCAAAAGCCGACATATTGGCAAGTCCGTAATATTATAGGGTTGTGCTGTATGCTAATCAGTATAACAACCCCACCTAAGCAATCCTTCCTAATTGTAAACGCATTCCAGAATTTCGGACAACAGTTCATGAGATCGGTCACCCACTGTACTTAGGTGCGATGATGTGCCAGCCTAATTCGTTCAAACAAGTAACAGGGATTTTCGGCATGTCATTATGGCGATAACACCCTGTGTATGATTTTGCGCAGTAAATTTGCTTAAACAAAAATGCAGTTTCTATTAGAGCAATCAACTACTAGGTTACATCGTGAGATACCCGAATTCACTGTTAAGAGTCCCAACCTGGCTGCTGATGCCAACTTCAAGCTACGCAGTCAGAATTAAGTAGCCCTGGTGCGAAAAGCGGCAAATTAAAGTTAATTTAAAGTTATTTGCATAACTGCGCATTAGTGGATGCAGGTTTGCCAAATGATCTGGCAAACATTGTGTGGTTGGCGAAATTCTACTGTTCGAGGGTAGGTGTACGTGGTCGGAAAATGTGCGAACATCGTGAATTGATGTAGCTAGTTCAGACCTATGACTAACTGCAGGGTTTGAAGCTGGAAACATATTTCCTAGAAGAAATTGAGCGAACAAGACAATAAAGTGGAGGAAAATAACATTCGCATGACCCTCTAGTTCGATGAGACTCGAAAAACGGCGATCGGTGAAATACCCTCAAAATGGTTCCATTTCAAGCCCTAAAGTGGTCAATAATAAGAAGGGTTGGCTCGCATTTGCAGTATTTAAGTCATACGCTCCGTGGAAGCGGCTCTACCCGGGCCTAAGAAAAGGCCTTTCATCGAGATTGTGACGACTGCTCTGTAAACGACAGAAGTATAACCATTTAAAGTGAGTCTAAGACGATGAATAAAATCACCTTTAATTGGTAAAGAAGTAACTAATTAATGTGGACACTTTTCCAGGCGATCCCATGCGTGTTATCCTGTCGCAGGCTGATTATTTTCATAAAGATTGGATGAGTAAATGGTTTGGAGACACAAGGGAGCGTTAACAGTGTGTGGTGAAACTGACGAAACGAAGTGCATATTCACAAAACAGAACTCTAAAAGACATGAAACTTCCGAAGATTTTGTTTCGTCATGCAGTTTCCCAAGGACAGTAAACATATTGTCAAGCGTAGTTTAGGGGTTTTTAGGGCGTTTTGGCGCCTTTGAGGTTTCGTCTTGCCTAAGAGCTGTGGCAACATAACGGTTTGCTCAGTCTTCATCAAAGTGTGGAAGAAATGTCGTAAGCGTTCACTTCAAATAAAGGAATCCAGCTATTCGGACAGTTTGCACAAGAAGTTAATTGTCACATAAATGCTTTGTAGCAAGGGATTACTTGCACGGTTGCAGGGTTCTATCCGTCTTCAAAGTCGACAGGAGTCCTACGATGATGCGACGCATCCCCACATGCAAAATCCGAACTACTGATTAAGTGGTTTGCGATTCTACACCCCCAATTTCTACCCCCGCACATTTGCTTTGGTGGGAAAGGTGCTCGCGTCGCGAAATTGCGCTTCACAATCCGTTTTCATTTCTCCGTGCATTGTTGGTAGCACGGCCGGCTGAAGAGAGCAGACAATCCAGAAATATTTGTTACAGTCGTCCTTGTCTCCTTTAACAATGCTATTCATTTATCAAAAGTACGACCGCAACAGGTATATGGAAATAGTTTTACTATTTTAACCTGATGACATTCCATGGATTAATTTACTCGCCTAAGGGGATATTCTTCTTTTGTTAATTATAACTTCCGACCTTTTGCCAGTCAGCATAAAGATGTACGAGTTCTTAGGCATTGAACAGTAGGCTTTTGTTATGGGCTGTTCTACTTACCGAGTTGTTGTACGAATTATCTTCTGGACATATAGGATGTCTTTATTTCGTTTAAGACGGGCAAAAGATTTGCTGTGCGACATTTATGTGAAGTATAAACCCCCGACCCATACCTACCTTCCAAAAATCTCAAACTTTGTCTTCATAACTGAGCCCTGGTTTTATCCATACCCTTCGTTGACAGGCTTCGTACGATTTGGTGTTTTTTGCCTTTACAGCGGCTGGTTAGTAGAAACAAGAAAAGAAGTCCGTTCTTCCATCATATTTTTGTCCCCGATTTTGAAGTAACTTTAAATGCTTCGGTCAATGCTTCTCGTCGCTTTATTTTTTTTCTAGATATTACTCAGCAAAACTGAGTTCACAGCTAGAATGATAAGCATCGCCATTTCCAAAGGTTGTACCACATGCATAATCGCATACAGCTCTGACAGGACGCCGGAGAGTCGGATGAATTTACTTACTATAAGGGGATTTATTTAGCGCCCCCTAATTGCGCCCTGGAAACCAAAACATCACAGAGAGTAACTACATCAAAGAACTGACGCTTTACGAGTGAACTTTCGAAATTTTTCGGCAATCTTGCAGTAGGTCACATTTGGTAGATGACTAAACCTCATCAAGTCTTGCTTGATGGATCCAGTATGATCTACCTTCGATTAGCTAACAGAAAATCTACTGAATTTGAATAGTTCGTTCTTAAGTGTTATACGTGGCGTTTGTTTTTTCTTCCTTAATCATCAAAGGGGCTCCCTCAAGGACATAGGTTAGCGTTTTGCAGATGTGCGTAAGTTTATAACCCTGCCTGGTCCTCGTGAGCCCTTCATTAAAAAAAGGTAAATCTGCAATGAAATAATAGAAGTACGTTTTGAAAATTAACATTTACACGCAGTTTTCCTGTCCCTCAGAACAAACCTTCACGCTTTTAAATCGCGTGCTTTTTCAGTGTATGCATACAAGTTAAAGTACCAGGTGTTAATGTGTTTTCTTAATTACTCATCATACACTATGACTGGAAAGCTGCGGGGGTTTAAATCAGCCGGCTGACTTAGGATACATAGGGCCTAACGCTGTTACGTCTGAATTGCAAAGGTTTGGGAGTTTTGAAATGCGAAACCACCTTTCTAATAGGGGCATTTATTTCAATTTGGAGTAGATACATTGCCCACAGAGTAGCCGAAGTAAGTTGGTAGCCATTCTGATGCGCACTACCAAATCTTTAGTGCGGTC
This sequence comes from Spirometra erinaceieuropaei, assembly GCA_902702965.1. Classification (NCBI taxonomy): domain Eukaryota; kingdom Metazoa; phylum Platyhelminthes; class Cestoda; order Diphyllobothriidea; family Diphyllobothriidae; genus Spirometra; species Spirometra erinaceieuropaei. The sequence goes on along the minus strand of CACRXP010000109.1, from coordinate 921,777 downwards.
GAGTGCCAGATTTACTTATTGTATTCAAACTGTAACCGAACTTCGTTTCTCAGAGGACATGATCCAAAGATGAGGAAACGGTTAAGAAGGAGGATATAGCCCTGAATATAAATTCAATTCGTGATGACTCACCACAAAAATACCAGTCCAATACCTAACTGGAAGCCACCAAACTACACAAGCTACGATAAATATATGATGAACAGTTGAGCCTGTAAGTGGAAAGAAACAGTTGCTAGGGGAAGATGGGTGTTAAATGAACTAGCGTTTATGCAAAACTCTATGTTATCCGTTAAAAAAAATTGGTAAGTAAAATGTCCGTGGTCATTGCAATAAATCTCCAAGCAATATGCAGAGGACCAAGAGACAGCAGTTACATTTATTTACACGAGCAGTGTCGTGCATGAGTAGGGTTGCCCGATCTGGCCTGATAAGGGAATGCATTGTAGGAGTTTCGTTTTTCTTGAAGCTCCAGTCTAACATACTTGTAGGCGGCGAATACCGTACACATAGATCCGAGTATTGCCAATCGCAGCTGGGAGATCCTCTGCTGCCCCTG
>CACRXP010000109.1:899708-921009 GCA_902702965.1 Spirometra erinaceieuropaei | reverse complement strand
TTGCAGTTGCAGCACAGAGTTCGTGAGCATATACCTCATTCCATGTTACCCGTCAAAAGAAACTTTTGAAGTTCATCATTAGCATTCTCTTCCCCCAACTGAGGCGAAAGAGGGAAACATCCGAATGCTCTATTCTTGATGATAAATATTTTTTTAGAGAAACAAAGAACGCGTCGCCGGAGAAAAGAATGGTTGCAAAATGTAATAGAAAAGGGCGAAATCAATATCGATGAGGAGGAAGAACCTGAAGATGGTGTCCGTGCGACCTCCATTGCATTAATTTCGACAGATGCAGTCAGCGAAACGCTCGATCAGGGTCGTACGCAACCGGGGGCTAAAAGAGTTAAAACAACGAAAGCCCTTGAAGAGGATCGAGAAATTAAGGAAGATGAGGACGAACCGGAGCTGCCTGAAAAGCCTAGCCTAATCTTCGCCACAGGAAAGAAATTGATCCCCCCTCTGATTAACAGATTCTGTTCCAGACGATACACCGGCACCCCACTGGAAGAGATGGACGACTTCTACAGGAATAAAAGGGTAAGTCAGAAGTTATGGTTGGTTTCGAGCCAACGCCTTGGTTCAGTATACGGTTGCATTTTGCTGTGGGAAATTCGAAGGGGATGATATTGGAATTTACTTACTTTCGTGTTACTGGACGTAATGAGGAAAATAACATTGTATTTTGGCACACATTACCATTTGGGCGGTAATCAGTAGTCATGGTAACTGCGAACAAACACTGATTGCATATTGAGCGACATAGCTGGTTAGGTTCGAGCTGAGCGCAGAAGTGGACTTGACAGTGAGAGACAAAATCTATACGTATGGCACCTTAGATCGATAACTGATATCTCATTAACAGGCTGGATAAGCAGATTATAAGTGGTAGTTCAAACTCCCCATCAAAAGGCACGCTATATGAATGCCTGTCGAAGCGTCGAAGTATCAAACGAGAATCATTGTTAACAGATGAAAACCAATGCATATATATAATACATGAGCAGTCCGCCAAGACTGCAACAGGCCAGACGCAGACAGCTGTTTCACGGTCATTACCGATCATGAGTACGTCATAGGCCTTATGAGGTGAGGTAAATACGCATGTCTGAGACTGGCCTCTTGCACTCTTAGCGAGCTGCCTATGTATTGTATGTGGTATGTGTCCTATGACATAGCATTCGTTGTCGCCAGTAGCAAGTTGGCGGGTGGACAGAATGGGATCGAGTGAGATCCTAACCACAACATAGAGGGTCAAACGCCCACTTGACATGCATATATATATATATATATATATTGACGCGATCGAATCAACAACGGCGAGTTAAAAGTCATGACTGGGGAGGTTGCCGACTGACGGGATGGCTCGGTCTAGGTGGGAGTCTCTGGAGAACTGAGGGTCAGACATCATTGCCTGCTCACTGTGGCCTCAATGGCACCCCCACTGGTGTGAGGCCCGAGTTCACCTTACTGTATTCTGTTACATGTGGTGGGGACCGAGTCGTGTGTGACACATTTAGACTGTTTGCATAGCCTTGCCAGCCTCCAAACACCCGCGTCTAACTCCGGTCGGTTTGCCCTTTCTTGCCGTCTGATCCAGGTGGATGAGACAGGAGTGCAGTAGATACGTGCAAGTCTCCCCCTATAAACTAATTCACGCGCAAATCTTGTGCGCTGCGCCTACTCCGTGGGGTGCAATGTTGATGTCATCGTCCGCGATGGTCGAACTGTCAATGCAACTTACAGGAAAAATATTTCGATATGCGTAAAGATTCGAGGTCCAGACATTGTATCGCGTTCATCATCTCCCGAAGAAGACGAAGAAGAAGAGAGGGCGAATCCGTGGACCATATTGTATTCGAACTGACGTTTCGGAAACTTCCTCGTTTCCATCATCAGAGTAGCGTAATTGTTGCACTTGCGGGTCTTGAGTTATTCAGTCTTGCCGCCTGCCTCGTATTATAGCCGTGCTGGACGCACGAACTTTGACCTGCCTGTTTGCCGCTGACTGGCTTAGACCTCCCCGGAGCTGACCGCTGATAGGCCTGCGTGACCATTGTTCCCTTTGGGGTCGGCTTAGTTGTGGTCAAATCAACGTGCCGCTTGGCCCCTCCCACGTCAGCCGGTGGACTGATCGGTCGTTGCTGTTCAGGTGAGCAGCATTCAGCTTCGCGGGCGCATAGGTGAGACAGTGTTCGGCTTTGGTCACATGACCTCTGGCCCCCAATTCCGCTCTTTTCCGTGAGCGTTGACTCTTGGTCCCGCGTGCTCGCTTGCCTTACTGGTCCTGTCCGGACTGATCCGAGCCTTGTACGCAGTGCTTGGTAGGCGGGATGTAGATCTATAGCTCGGTTGAGTGTACCAGTCGAGGACCAACTTTCGAGCACCAGTCTGGCCATCTTCTCATTGGCTCGACCAATTACCCTCGCTTTCTCAAAGGCAAAATTGTGGTTCAGTTCTCGTATGTGGAAAAATATTGTACTCGCTCGTTCTCATGCATCCGTTTTAGTGGGGCTTAGAAGTTCAAAAGCCATACCTCTAGAACTTGACGACCATGAGGAAGGTGGGCCAATTTTTTCAGGTTGGTAATGTGATCAAGTGGACAGTAGAATTCTGCAGAAAGTGAGCGCGGTCCAAGCAATGTGGCTGAAAACTTTTACAGGTTATGCTAGATAAACTTTAAAATCTATACTAAATTAACCTAAGTAAAGCTCTTCACTGAATTTTACTTTTGATGATGGCGTATTTGCGTTATACGGGGTCATTTCTAGTTGCTTAAAATCTGCCATTAAAAGCACTAATAACAGCTGTCAACGAAAGTGAACGAAGTTAGTTGTGCCCATTCGCCTAAAGTTCTATTTGAGACGTGCCATCTCGGGTTTCCGAAACGTTGACCTGTTTAAGGCTGTATCCCCATCTCAGCTAATTAGGACAGAGCTATTCAGTATAAAAGATAACTTGAATGTCTTTTTCGCATTATAGAGTTTTGTCGTAATAAGCGGGGACAAAACGATATTTCGTCTGAGCCTTACCCCCTCACTCTTCGTCTTTGGTCCATTCAATCCGATAAGACTGGCGGCCATCTATGCCATGGTTCATCCATATCCTTTTCCAACTCTTCATAAGGCCTGCTCTGCTTTTTGATTTACATTTAGAGCTATTTTGCCAGATTTTATTCGTTTCTTGAGCCATACTAGTGAACATGTGCTACTTTTCTATTCTGACGTACGTATCTTGAGAAAATAGCAGGCTGCAAAACGCTTCAAGAAGACGTAACACTGTCTGGTCGTCAAACAGACTTCGTTCAAAAAACCAGCAAACTGACAGACCACTGGCCGCGCAACATGCAGTAGTATTCGCCTTGTCCAGTTCCCGCTTCAACTTCTCAAGCTGTCATTTTAATGGCGTCAGTCTGTTAAGCTGTAAGTCTCGTATTTTTATCCTGGCCAATTTTCCTATTCATTCGTATCACCATTTCTCCTTAACTCATCTAATCGCCGGGAATTCTGGAACTTCCACAATGTTCAGCATGGTCGTCCTCACAGCGATTCTCGTAAATTGTGTGTTTATGGCCTTAAACGACTCCTCAAAACTTGTTGAGTAAGTCGTACACCCTCTTGCTGATATACATGCATCTTTGTCCGAATAGGCATTTCTTCACTAACTGTCGAGAGGTCGTGCCAAGGTAGTTTGGAAAGCAGCCGTCATGCCTTCAGCGTAGTGAAAGTGGTGCCAGTGTACATCACTCGCTTTGGTTTAATATGATTTCAGATGCAAGCCAGTGATAAAAAATAATGTGTACACCAACGGGTAGCTGGAGTTAAATAATACATATCAGGCGCATGTTTTGTATTTTGTTCAATAGAAAGTCTTTCCTCGTAACTAATTCTCTTCATTTAGTCCACTGATGCTCTATCTCTCTCCCTCTCTTCCTAGACTTGTATTTACAGTCTTCTACACCTGCGAAGCCTGCATCAAGGTGATCGCCTGCGGCCTCATCATTGATGACTTCACATACCTACGTGATGCCTGGAATTGGCTAGACTTTATAGTTATAATGCTGGCGTGAGTTATCTTCAGATTTTATGTCTCGGGGACTTACTAATGTGAAAATACGCCATGACATTAACTAAGGAATTGGAGAGCGGGCAAAAGAACACCCTTATGACCGATGTCAAGAAAGAAGAGCGCCATCTTGGAAGACCACGAGCAGGACAATTATCTTGATCAACAAAGATTCCTAGCACGTTACACGAAATAAAATCTTTACGCCAAACTTTGTTCAGTAGATATCTGAATGAGCCAGAAAACTACACAGTCTTCCTAATAGCCCTGTAGGAAAGTCTCGGTTTCCCATCGATCTAACAGAGACCGAAGTTCTTCCTGGGACATATCAAAAATCACTCCATACTAATGAGTTGAAGAGATCTACGCACATCTTACCACCTAAAAAGCCTTCCTGATTTAACCAAAATCACATTTGAGCAACTTTACTGCAGAATTATCAGAAAACCTTTTGAAAATATACTGAAATACGCATTCATATGCCATTAAAACGGATCACGTGGCAGATGCACTCGACCAACGCGGAGGCCATATCAGAATCTGACAGGCGTTATCAGAATGCACACCATAACAAATGTCAACATTTCGGGGTGTGATGGCAGGCCCAGTTGCCGGCTCACGTCGTCCCAACTGAGATTCTTGCCGTCTCCTACTTTTGTTATTGGTTAAAATTCTAGCCAAGTGTTTGCTGTGGACCAAGGGGTGTGGTAGTACGCCTAGGTGTGGGTCCGGCAGTGCCAGCCATCCGCGCCCCCTCCAGCCTCTGGTCTTCTTGACTTTGCCTTGACACCGGGCCCAGATGGGGGATGAGCTCAGAGTGCGGTAGATGCTGCGTAAGTCTACTAACACTAAAAACTAGTCCACGCACACGTCACCGTGCCTGTTTCCACCTTGCTGTGGATCAAACGGTGGACATCGTCAGTCACGACGGTCGAACTGCCAATGTAGAAAATCACTTTTTCTTATAGGCAGCTAGGTCGAACTCTAGGGAAATAACACCATTTATATTTTTTTGTTCTCTTAATGTCAACTGTACAGTCTGATAAGGTTTACTCCGATTCAATTAACGAATTCAGACTAGCCTGGATGGTTTCGATTGCAGCATTGCTACTCCTAGTATAGGAAGGGTTGGGCGCGACTGCTTACTGTTATGATCGGCTCTCAGTCCGTATGGTCAGAGGCAAATATCTCTACACACTCGTTCCATTAGTACATTAAGGTTATACCTAGGCCTCAAAGGAAAACGGGACAGCTTACCTACCCAGCAACTAACGGCAAAACAGTAACGAACGTTGCGGTTAATACTACTAGTATTAATGCACCATCCAACGGTTCGTACTTTGGATCCGACAGGGAGCAGGAATATCCAGGAGCGATCAGTATATGTCCATCGTCAATTAGTACACTGACGGGGTAGTCACGTGGCGTCATTTTGGGTGTAGATGGTCTCGAACCTCGCAAAATGATAGCTTTAGGACACTAGCGTCAAAGGGGCTCCTTCGAAAGTGAATCTTGTCCCAGAAATGTAACAAGAATTTACAAGCCACAGTTCTGCCTGGTTTCTTCCCAAAGTCAAGATATCTGCGCAAAAGTTGATTTAAATTACCTTCTTTTCATGGACAGAGAGCGTTCGACTTCTTTATCGAAGTGAGCAGAGTCGCCCTTATTAAGGTTCATAAAATTCTCCAAAGGATTTCAAAGGTTCTGTCTCGAACCTGGAATGTTGCGGACCCAATTTGTATGAACCATCTTCTCTGAATTTCTTTCTGTCTTTTTATTAGTTATATGATGTTCGTGGTGCCAAGTCTGGGAAATCTTTCTGCTTTACGATCCCTGCGGGTTCTTCGGGCGCTTAAAACAGTTACAGCCATACCAGGTAGGTAAAGTGGCGCATCATCCCCCTCCACCGTAAATGTGCATTTATTTGGTAAAAGAAAAGGTTACTCTGTAAAAATGCGCGCCACTTTCGCATGGAAGAGATGTGATAGAAAAGTATTAGGGACTTTTACTTTTGCTAAAAACGAAACTAACCATTTTAGAAAATGCCAGTCGTACCAAAAAGCCCTATTGATATTCTAAAAATACGTATTTAAAATCCTTATATTTCGATTGATCAGGACTTTGATGGGTTAGATAGAGGCCTCTCTCACGGCATTTCTACGAGGTAAATCGAAACTACAGACATACTCCTAAACCATTCGCACTTCTAAACGCATCTGTTGTGAGATGAAATTGGCTAAACTCTTCGCCTTTCAGTATATTTAGCTTATCGAACTCCGCCAAGATTTTTACTACTAAAGAACACTGAGACATTGTTTGAGACCTACTGGACTGGATGTTGGGCAGTCTAACTGGGACAAATAATTTACCGACTGATGACGATAGTCAACAAATATATGAAGGGCTGGGGTATATCGCCAAAGAAGTCGATGAGCTGGCACCGCAGCTCATTCAGAATTATTTATTTCCAGTGCAGACAGTCCTCCTGACAGACCGCTGCACCCAGGAACATAGCATACCCATTGGTATGTGCTTGTCTATTCAAGATTTATTCACTTTTGGTCGTCAAGCGGACGTATATGGGTCGGCTTCAGCATAAACGATAGGTCATATATTAAAAACTGATTTTGCATATGGAAACACAGCTGAGTATCCTGAATAAGCTGTTTTTGGTCGACCAGTTGGATGCACAGCTAGTTTAGTACCATCGAGGAGTCAGGATTGGGCCACGTGATGTGGAAAAGAGTCAGCTCATAATAAGTAAGGTTTAGGGCTACTAATCATCGGGGTCTGAGTACCATCCCGTGTGAAGAGCAACATGGGTCTGGAAACACTAACAGATGTGGTTGTCATGTGGTCGCGGAGCTCAATAAACGACTTTCGTAGTGCTTAACATCCTTCAAGAGGTCCGTTATTAATCCGGCCCTGGGCAGCCACAGCGTCATCAGAGATTTGGACTTGAGTTTACGCGCCCATGCCTTTGTGGAAGATCGATGCTTCGAAGATGGCTTCTATCGCGAGACATTTCACCACATTTTAGGGATTCGGCTCCTGCTGTTTGATTTTCATGTCACCCAACGTTTTGCTTAAGGGTAAACAATAACATCGAGCGAAACGACTTCGTCTGCGCATGATTAACCAATGTCGCATGGCAATTTGTTTGCCGGCAGTTCTAGTGCGTTCCCAGTGGATGGCAGACTCGCAAAGTTCACTGAGCTGCTGTCAAAGATATCGTACATTTAACGATACGTGGCTTCCAGGGTGTACTGATTGAAGTCATGTCACGTTTCTTTAGGTTCTGCTAACCCGCACTCGGAATCATGGTGCCTGTGATAATGGTTGACAGGGTCGCTGGAAACGTGCAAAGAAGGTGGTATGGTGGTAATTGCGTCGGTCAGTGCGTTGACCGACTGTTCATTTTACGCGAACACACTGATGGCTCATTTTAGTTGCCGAAGTTCTGCTACTGGGAAGATGAATGGGGTCTTAGGCAGTTTTATCTGATCAGAAATATGAACGAAAACGCCCATATTAGATTATGAAGGTTCTAAAACAGGCACTAAATAAGTGGCTATTGCACCGACTTCTCAGGTGCGCATAAATTACGAGGTTGGAGTGAACAAAAGATGTGTAGTTCAACCATCAGCCGTCGTCCGATAGCTTAATTCGGCCTCTCTTAGCCTGAAGCAATCCTCTATGTTCATTTTAAGAGGATAGGCCCGTCCTCCTAATCTCCACTTTGCTTCATTTTGCTTCCAACTGGTTAAATTGAGCTTATATTTAAAAAACACAGGGCAAAACAGATTTTCACACCAGATCTAGCTAGAATTCACAGGTTCCTTCAGAAAAGTCACTAAATTGCAAATATCTTCGAAAAAACTGAGGACAGTGATATCCTAAAGGACGATTACTGGGTAGATGGAAATCTACTTGCCAGAACCAGTTCAAAATAAATAAAAACTGAACACGGGTTTTAACGACAATAGTAGGAGTTAACTAGGCTGATCTTGGAATGATATGAGTTTCGACAAGGCTAAACATCTCCAGAAAATTCGTCATCGTTTGCTTTTTAACGACTACTGAAGCAGCAAACATTGTTTTGATTATCTTTCTAACAAAAGAAAGAACACTTTATGCTCAAACGGTATTCATTTTGCTCATATTCGGCAGGCAAATTTATTTAAAAACTTTGTGACTGCCGACCATTCTCCACTAAAATTCACGTCCCGAATAACTAAGGATAATCGGAACGCATTTATCCCTACCAATTAAAGAAAGTGTATCAACACATTCATGACATCCTTATCAAGCTTGTAAATCGTTATGAGAGGCTTTTGTCTTAGCCGAGTCGAGAAATTGAATTCTAAACCAGTAGATTAGGCTCCTACTATATGGAGAGGAATTTGCTTCATCGTTAACCCCCTATACTTTCATCTTACAGGTCTGAGAACTATTATAGGAGCTCTGATCGATGCTGTACTGCACCTTCGTGATGTTGTGGTTCTCACGCTCTTTATGCTCTCAATCTTCGCGCTGATTGGTCTACAACTCTATAGAGGTACACTGCTTCGAAAGTGTGTCGTGCCGTGGCCAGGTGCCCAGTCACCGGACGGCAGCAAGTTCCTAGCCGGCCTCCTAGTCGACGTCAGCCTAAATGCCACAGCCAAATTTAAGCCATTTGTGGACCCAAAGGCCTTTGAACAGATTCTTCCTATTCTGCCGCCATGTGTTCCAGCTCTTCCAATCGGGCCTCAAAACAGTAGTAAGTACATAGTAACCACATAAGCTTCATACTGATTTATTTACGTGGCGAGGCTGAATATCCTTCCTGAATATCACATTAGTAGTCTTATATTTGTCACGTTTTACGGATTCATATGTTTTAAAGTCCTGAAGTTTGCCCAAAAACACTCGTATAAAATATAGGTCCATATTGTGCGCATAAGTTTACATAAAGTGTACGTAGTGTTGAGGTCTCACACAAAAATAACTGCTGGTCTTCATTATCTTGAATCAAAACGCGCAGCTCCATTTTCCTGCAAAGCATCCAACAAATCTGAGTGTCTCGCCTTGCGGTGGTTTCTTTGTAAAAACCTTAATTCTGAGCCGAATTCGGTTCGCCATCTGGCGTCTCATAAGTTATCTACCACAACATTTGATCGCTATGTCCAATTTGACAGGACCGCTAGGTTTTCTACACGTGTAAAAGAGCAAGAAGATGATGATTACCTTGTAAATAAAGTTTTCCGCAACTTCCGGACGAAAAATACTACTCAAATTTGGTCGCAAAACTGACCAGCGTTAAACGTAATCCCGGGCAATTAATATGTAATGGCCTGCTGGTTTTTATTTGAGAACATTTCCGACCATCTGCATCAATCACATTGAACAGCTAACACTGAAGTGCTCTATGCTTTTCTATCTCACTTGCTATGCTTGTATAAATCCAATCATAGTTATTGGAAAGGAGATTTACCTAAAGCCTCAGGTTGGTGTGCACGTAGTCCGTTGCGCAACCATGGGAGACCGCGATAACACTTTCTTACTCACATACCGTGCTCGGCTCCCTACACAAACCCCAGACAAGAAAGATCCAAGTTTTTTGTGTCTGTATGCAGTTGATCATCGAAATGAAGTCTCTGTCAGTCAAGTCGAGGGCTGTCATAGGGAATACTTAAAAAAAGTGGTATTCACCATTTGTAAGGCACGCCTGTATTAAGTCCTGCAAATAGGACAGATGGGTGAACCGGTAGAGCTTCTAGTACACGGGAAAACATGATCTGAGTTCAAATCTGAGTTTGGGGTGCAATGGGCCGACAAGGACAAGTAATCTTCAACGGAAAATTTCAAGCCTTGATTTTTGGGACATTAATCATGCCAAAATTAAGAAACAAGGGGTCACGTCTTCACTTAGACCGAATGATGCACAGTGTTCTGGCTTCTTTCAAGGCAAACTAGGTACATTTATTGAAACATTCTGTCATCTTTAAAGGAATTTCTCAGTCACATACATTATGTTCCACATGCTGATTGTTAAATGAAACCGCCGCATTTTCCGCAAGCGCTAAAAAACTTACCAGCAAAAAAACGGTTTAATTTAAAAGCACGCCTTTCGACAAATTTACATAACGGTTTCGACTGCTTACAGTTACTCTGCTGTTACAAAACTGACCTGTTAAATAGTAGCTTGAAGAACGTGTTTCAATGGCAACTATTTAGTGAAGTCAGCACCAAGAGACGTAAGCGCCTTTTTAAAATTTAGCAACGGTAGGGTGAGGGAACCCAAGTAGCTGTCGGTGGACTGTGGATCATTTACTGATGTTTATACTTGCGAAATCGAATTAAGTACTGATGACCAGCAGTTGTGCCCAAGAACGGAGAAAGAAAAATTGGAGATCAGCTGAGCAGGAATTGAGAAATAACAAAAGATGTCTGTCAGGCGGTATAGGCTCGGTTGTTCAGTGGTCGGACACGCCTTCAAGATGAAACGCCATGGAATATCCAGCTGGATATCATATCTGCATACATTCATTATTTCACTCGAAAATATCGTTTTTGTCACCGACCGTCTTCTGTGTCTTCCCGCATTCCGTCAGCTTACTGTCCGGCGTGCTGCCCCACCCGTAAATCTCCCTTACTACCACCGTATCCGTATAACATGATCAACAGTATACCAACGGATAATAGGGGTCGTTAACCCTGCCGTTGCCACAAATTCCTTAAACGATCGTCTTTCCTATGGGCCTCATCTGAAGACAAAATGTTATATTGCAGGAATTTTTAACTAAGCTCTTGGAGTCGCTTTTTAATGTGACAAAAATCGTCTAACTTTGGAACAATAAAAGTGGCCAACAGAGGATGTTACCGTAAGATGTATTAGCACTGTTCACTAACGTGTCCCTGGTAGGAAAATAAACTGCCTCTGTGACGCTATTCATGATGCGAACTACACGATAGGCATGCCAGTGAAAACGCCAAAAGTACTACTGACATGTTGTACATAAAATGTTAAGCCTCTATAAGGCAAATAGACGGCGTGGCGATGGGCCACCGTTTGGTCCGTTCCTCGCAAATGTTTTCATGGGCAAATTTGAAAAGACGAGGTCACGAGATATCGTCAATGACCTCGACTTCTACGGTTGGTACGTGGACGATATCTTATGCCTGACAATGTTACTACCGACACCGACGCTTTGGCCCAAAATTTTAACAGTGTACACCCATCACTAAAGTTCTCTGCACAGTAAGAGGTTGATAACGGAGCCATGTTTCTTGATGTCCTTCTGAACAAACAAGAGGATGAATCTATTCAGTGTGGAGCATTCTGAGAGAAAACCTGGACGGAAAAACACTCTAATTTTCTTAGTCTTTTGCCCATATATATCAAAAGATTTCGGTCCAGGGATTGGTAATAAGAAAGTGGCGCATCTACTCTTCTAAAACTGTTGAAGCAGAGCTCCGGCATCTGTGGAACATACTCAGCGAAAACGGAAATGCAGAGAGATTTATCTTCCGGGATATGGAGAAGCACACTACAAAGCCTACCAGGACAATTGCAGAAAAGAAAGACATGCTTATAAAACTGCCTTTTCTAGGGGGCGCAGCAAGTGGACTAGTAAGACGACGCCTAAAGGCAGCAATCACGGGGACTTCCCTGGGCGAATTCAGGCATATGTTTCGTAGTCTTCCCCCCTACGCTTGGGGGGTAAAGATCAACTGCTGTCGCAGGCCACATCGATGTGTATTTACTCATTCGTTTACTCCTGTGGAGCGGATTACATCGGCAGTTCAGGAAGCTTCATGGAAAAGAGGGTACGTGAGCACACACCGGCCTGGCTAAACAGAGTTGAAAACAGATCGATTTCGAGTTAGGTTTTCGCATATCTAGTCATTGCGAATCACCGAGTAGATGTCAAAGAAACCTTTTAAGTTGTCCACAAGGCACTAACAAACCTCCAAAGACCTACGCCAACAGGTGCTAGCTACAGCCGAGGTAGTGGCTATACGGCAAGCGAATCCAGCACTGCGTTATCAGAAGACGTCGACACAGGCGCCCCGTCTTCCGTGACCAACGCTAACCTCAGATGATGATAGCTTGTCTCTCCAAAACCCCGATGACAGTGGTGTGTACTCCACGTACCTGATTTGTAAACAGCATTCGCAGTCTATGTCCCAATGCTCAATGATTACTTAAACTACTTTGATGCACACCCCTGCTGGCAACCGACGTTAAGAGAATCTAAGGTACGATTACAAATCTCGTAGGCGTTTTACACTATCCATAGGGGATTTCTAATGACCCTGTACGTTTGGGCTTATCAAATCACAGTCGGCAACAAGCTTCATAGTCCCGATTTGGCCTAAATGGTTTCTAAACACTGATTTTTTAGTCCTCTGAACTCATCCGAATTGCTTTCAGTTACACTGGATAAGTGTACACGTAAAGTATTAAAAACATGCGTCAGAACGGTTTTATTTAATAGTTGATTTGACGGTCCAGTGTTCGAATGTGTACGATTTGTGCCTTGCGCCTGGAGAATAACAACTTTTCATTACTATGGCGAGCTAAATTGAAACAGTTATATAAAGGCAGATATTAGTGTTGATTCAGCCCCAATAGGTGGTGCTATTCTGATGGATAGGAAGTGGCAGAAGAAATGACTCCCGTCAGATGGTATTCAGCTCAATGGCGACAGCGACTCGGCTGACTTTCAAACTTAACATGGTCTTCCCACTGCTGAAAAGTTAGGCTTTAGTTCGCAATTAACACTCTCATTCACATCTTGTTTGGGTCGGCTTCTTTCAGTTTCCGCTCCAACTGCGTCTTTATACATTGTCTTGCGTAATTTTTTGTAATACTCAGGCAGTTTCATTCGAAAGGAAACGAAAACAGTCTATAGTTCAGACCGTTATTGAAGAACTTGCCGCTCTTTAACCATGGAGGGTATAGACAAATGCTCAGTTGCCTAGGGCAGTCGTTCGCTCAAGCCAGCTGCACGTCTTAGTGGACCGTCCATTTAAGTGCCTTGTTAAAACGCAACACACCTACAGTAAAGATATGACGGCCAGCGACACGACCAAAGAAAAAGTAGACCGGTTATCATTTTATCGCTTGCCGATTTAACTAACATATTTTAATGGAATTATCCACATACGAGCTGAAAGACAATCCATAGGGCGGTATCTTTCATGTTTGACTTCGGACAAAAGAGGAGGAGAGTAGTAAAAAATGTTACTCACAGAGAACTGTTTGTGTCTCCCACTAGAATTTCCGGCTAACTTCACCGTGGTAGTCGGGCTTTGAGGGAGGGCGAGGAAAAAAGACCAGGATTCAGCTGCCGTTCACTGGCTTAGTTAAGTCGGATATCACGATTTTTTACCCAACAATGCCTTGTATTAAAACAGGCTATATAAACATGTATAAAACAGGTTATTTTCCTGGAAAATAAAAAGACGTTTATTTACATGATGTGGTCACTTTTGTCCAGGCCGTCGTTAGATTTATGGTAGATATAAAACACCGTCAAAGTTAAGTCGTGTGTTACAGAAAGTTCCAACACGGGCTGGAGTTTTTCCGTATGCACTAGTTGTAGCCCGTCACCCGTTTGAAATTGGTAGTAACGTCCTCCACCTCTCCTTGAGGATTTCGCGTCCGGCATACAGATCAACATACCTATTTACAAAGTCTTACCTCAATATACTGCCTCTAGGTGTTTGGGTGCAGTATAGCATGTGTATCAGTGCAGAGTTGCGTTCTGCATGCAGTGTCTGTACGACTGCTTGGGGGAGGTGGTTTCCTATGGAGCGATAGCAGGCGTTCGCGTGTCCGGTAAAAGTTGGATTCTCTCGTTTGTCTACAGTAACGTGCCTTGCAGTCTTTGCAGAGAATTTTCCAAACCACCTCCTTATTACATCAGTCAACCCTGTTCTTAGGGTATGCAAGCTGGTTGAGCAATTTAATCCTTTGTTTGTGCGTTGCTTTATTTAAGGACTTCTCATCTGTCATTCAGCATAATCATATATGTTCTTATTGCTGGAAGAGTCCAACAGCTACGGCTTTGCTCTTTGGAAGCAGAAATTATCCTCTTCTTTGAGCGCGTGATGCATCGTGCACCGGTCTAAATAATCACGCTAATTCAAATATTAAACTATGGATTGGTAGGCTTTTTAATTCTTTCAAATTAGCAGAATGCTGATGGCACTTGTCCTATAAGTGATAGGATTGCAACCATCATGCGGGCGAAAAAGTACTGAATATATTTCATTTGGCAAACTTATAGTCACGAGGATCCAAACATATTTTGTTGTTTTATGGCGCCCAAATATGGAAGTTGACCATCCACTCCACATCCACTTAAAAGTTAAAGTCCCTGAAATGGTACCAAACATGTTTTGAAACATTCAACTTTTAGGCATTTTATCAGCACGGCATTTAAAAGTTATCCAGAAGAGCCAATTTACAATAGAAGCGACTTTAGATAAGTAAGATGAGATGACGTCTCAACAGTTAATTTTACACCCCTTGCAAAGGGCATTTCCCCGATTTCAGCATATAAGTTGAAACTCGCGTTTTGTGTTGACGTGCCGAGTATTTTCATTGTACTCCTTTAGACATAGGAAATTCCTTACCTGTCGTCAAGCTTCATCGTATGCTCAACTAGGGTTCCCAGACATGTGTATGGACTCAAGCACATTCTCGAAATGGCTATCATATAAGTTGCCAGTTAACGCAGAACAGGGAGGACACAGGGTCTTACAGAACCGATGTAGGATGGTCCAGGTAATAATTTCGAATTTCCCTTTGCATCTGCAGAAATGTACGAACACTGTCTAAAAACCATATGGGCACTGTTCGAGGATCCTTGAAGAAGCTCGGCTAAGTAACTTGCTCCAAGTGATGTCATTAATACAGGGCAAGGTCTTAATGCGACTGACGCCAAACCAACACGTTAGGCAGCCAGATTGAACTGAAAGGAGTCAGATAAATACTGTTTTATTATACCCATTTTAAAGACGTGTCACGACAGAACAGGCGAGAATTCTGAGTCATTTTGCCTTTTTCAACAAAGCCGATGTTCAGTAAGTCGACTTTGTCGCAGCTGTAGACTTTGCCATCCATGAAGTCCAGACTACTGAATTAAGCAGAAATCTGCTAAGACAGCGAATATCCTTCAGACTGATGTCTTATGCATCAAGGAAGACGCCGAGTAAATCAGAAGGCGAGATAATTGACATGATGGAAGCTGGCAAAAGGTACTTTTATACTCCTGACCAACAGAGACAGTCGACAGTTATTTTGAATAAGAAGGAATACATCAGCAAACCCGATGCACTCCTGGAAGGCAAAAGGTACTCTAGTATTCACGAGGTTGACGCAGCGAAGACGCCGGTAAACAGTATCAACAAAGAATCACATCAAACAATCACATCAAAGAATCACATCAAAAACCGACTGGTGAAAGACGAGTGCCAAGGACACTGCGGTTGTGGGATTTTTCTGTTTTTCAAAGATTTACAAGGTAGTCATACTGCCACAGTCGAATATTTCCTTGCATGGGACCTTACCATTCGGATTGCTTGAGTGATTGCTTCAACGCATCAAGTTCCTGGCTGAAGACCTCGAGAAATTCGTCTTTGCAGCTGACCAATTTTTACAGAAGTTGAGAGGCCTTCAAATTGTAAGTGACAGGGGGATTGTGTCTTTAGACATGAAATCACTTTTACCCCTAGTGTGGCAACAGCCTGTGGTTGAAGCCGTATAAACCCTGCTGGAAGAACACTACAATGGAGCGGACAGAAAACCAAGGACTGAGCGCCTTCGTCTTCTGTAGAGTTGTGTAGGAAGAATTCTTAGGTACGCTGACGGGGTCACCGTTGTCAGCCTAATTAGGGAGGTGATATCGCGGTGACTAGAGGCGTTGGTGTGCTATAATTCTGTTTTTGGTCCTATGCAGCCTTGGTGAAATCATATTACCGGATTTTACGCCAGTTGCAGAATGTGTTTCGTTCAAACCACGACTCGATCTCCAGGGCTATCAGTCTACCGTCATTTAACCAAATCACTGCGATATCAATTACTGGCTCGACTGGAGACCAATTCTGACGGCGCTTAAATGTTAATTGAGCTGTAGGTTTCCATGTACCCTTGATAATGACTTTGAGTAAGAGTTGAAAATTTTGGAAAATTACAAGTTCAGACGCAGCAACCTCCTCCCGTACTTTTTGTATGCGATTGCCTGTGTCGTGCATGTTTGCCGTTATTCAAGATGTAGATACATAGCGACCAACATCAGTTTAAAAAGGATACCACCAAAGACCCAGGAGACTGGGGTCATTACTTTCGGACTATGAGTCGTCGTTGATCAGCAACATCTGCGTTAGTCGGGACTTTGACCAAAAACCCTCAGGCGTTGAGATTAAGTACGCGAATCTAACAATGAGCAATGATTCGATTTTCTGTTAGTTACAATACGGAATATTAATTAACTAACTGAGAATATTTGCTAAGCTAGGAACGGCCATCCGTTTCTCTCTCGACCACTTCGGTATTGCGACTGCGTTATTACTAGTTTTTAAGCGACTGCTTACAAGAGTGCTATATTCGACCCTTAAATGTAATGGGACGACCATGCTCTCTATTAGGTGCCAAATTAATACGTGCATATTGAAAGACAGTCTCTTGAGAGGATAAGAGGAACCGGCAGTGAAGATAAATTTTGTTGAGACGTTGATTGACTGGATTTTCAGTTGAAGCGGTTTCGGTGTCAAAGAACTCAGCGCCAAAATCAATCTAGCCGGCATTCTCAAAAGCATCTTACGTATGTCCAACTCCCTGAGGGGGGCTGTGCCGACTTGCAAGTGATTATAGCTGTGGACGTTTGCGCAGCCCCTACGTCACTCTCTCTCGCGACAGTCATCCTAGTCGATTGGTAGAACACTATGCCACGGTGACTGCATTTGAGCTTGGGCTCAGTGACCGACCAGACATTCGTTCCCGTCTGTGCCTGCCACGTGCGTCTTAGCCGTTCGGCGCATGTCAGTCTGAATTCGCTAAATATGCCATTAGAACACGACTTTACCCCTTCTACAAAGTCAAACTGACGAAACACGATAGTTACTGCACTGTGGTAGATTAAACTGTGTCAAGTCGACTAAGCAGAGGAAATATCGCGCAGGATCAATCCCATTCTTCATAACCTCTCCCACCATGAAAACATGACAATACTGCGTTAAGCTGCAGGAAGCGGGGATTGTGAACAGTAGTTCATATAGTACGAGTTTCCATCTCTCTTGCTTGCCGCGTTTGACGCCGGTTTCGGGAGTTCACATTTTAATCTGCACTGTCTATGAAATACTACACCACTTGGCCGATCAAATTAAGCCCCTATTTCCGAACTGTAATGTTTCCTAAGGGTCTAATGCCTGTAATTCTGCATATTTTCGTATTCAGTAAACGCCATTCATTTCATCTGTCCCATACAGCAAATTTTTGTCAGGCAGTAATTTTCACTGGGTCAATCAACTACATAAGATTTATTTTCCCCTTTCAGCTTACTCTGATCAGACGTCCTTGACGGAGACCTGTATCACGCACCTACTAGAGAACGGCTCGATCGTTGAGGATTTTTGGAACTCTCTAACAAATTTCACTCAATGGACGATAAGGCAGTATTTTTACGAACTCAAAGGTGACGAACTTCCCTTTTCCTCGAACGTCTAAGGACTTAGCTTCCTACCGTTTGCAACTCCAGCTTTAATGTCGTTTGGTTTTGTTTTCAATCGATACCTAACCAAAAAAATCCGAGATGACGTCACGCTATGCACTGTACTTAGTCAAATTCTCTTTGGCGGAGTTTATCTCTATGGATTTCTTTAACTCATCTGCTTTTATGCTTTTAGAACACTGGATGAAGCCGCACATTGTCTGCCGAAATCTGACGGAGTAAGAAATCTTTGTTTCATGTTATTCCCTTTAAATGAGGCCATACAATTGCCGAAGTCAAAAAGCACGCCGAAAGTCGAATGTACGGTTCATACCATTGGATCTAAAGGGATTGGTATTAACTCCGCTCATTTATTCCAAAACTGATTTAAAATATTGCAATTTTTGCAATCAATAAAAAATTTCAAAATATTGGACGTAAGGGATACAAAATGCAACAGTTCGTTACGATATTGAAAGATTTGTTGTGTGTTAGGATTCTTCTCGTTTACTGAACCTCAACTATCACTGTAAATACTCTTCTGAGGTGTCCCTCAGTTGTCTCTTATTTGGGAGAACCTGTAGATACTATGTGTGCTACTTACGAAACCGAGACTCTCACTTTTAAAACGGTGAATATCAAGAGTCGACTAATTCCGCAAGTTCATGTTGTGATACTCTGGACATTGGATAACACACTGGAAAACTCACCAAAACAATATGGGACGGATCAGAACGACTGACCTGCCATTTTCGTAAGACAATTGCCGGTGTACCTGAGGCACTGGTGAACAACAGCAGTGGGCGTTTGTTGAAATTAGAGGTCGATGAGGACGGAAGCTCGATCACTGAAACAAGATTGTTTTTATCCAGGCGGTTCGGACTCCTACTCGAACGTACCGTCCGAAACAGACACAGAATAAGGGGGAGTCAGGCAAATGCGATATTCATGGGAGACACCATTACCACGCTCCTGATTGCGAGCATTTATCACAGGTGGTCTTATTTGACTACTTGCTTGACTACGTTCTAGCTATTAGCCGATTGCCCCACCCACCTCCTCACCACCTATGTCAAATGTGAAAAGGTCTTGGAAATTGGGCACTTCGGTAACATTCTCCTAAATAGCGGCTATCAGGGTTTCCTAGGAAGCAAGTACTCTATCCTAAAGCTTGGTCGGGCACAAATCTGACAAATTAATCGTCTATTTATAGTCTGCAAGTCAATAAGACAGTGCGACATGCGTTATCTTGCCCACCACTGTTTAAGAATCCTATTCAGCTAACGTCATCCGGATTAAAGTCTTGCACATAGACCAGGCGGGACCGGAGACCTCATCTGCACCACAGTCATTTATTACTCACGCAAGTGAATATGGAACCGTCTGGATCACCTTGATTCTGTCAGAGGCAGGTGAAAGCTGGTGGGTCGTGGCATTTACTTTTTAACTGAGGGTCAGAGAATCACAACTCGAGCAGTTGTCTTCACCCTCGTTGGGATTTTAGTCCCGTCAACTGTTTTCATTTGCACGCTCTTTCGAGAGAGCTGCCACAATTTAAAGGGAAGAGTGATGTGCAAACAATGTCGTTGTTAAAAAATAAGGTTAAATCTATCGATGACTTTTGTCGTTTAATGCAAGCACATGCACTGTATTACTCTGGGAAATAGAAACCAAGTGTCCGGTTAACGCACTTACTCTATGAACGGGATACCGCACTGACGAGTAAAAACACAGAAGCGTATCGTTGTTCGGACGATGCTGCAACCTTCTATCTGCTGTTGTTAGGCAACTAGATTCGCAGCCTCATTGATGCACTCAGTCAAGCGAACTTTTGAAGCCGTAAGTTTTACGAAAGGAACTTGGGGAGGTATATGACGAGACTCAGAATTCGCTCCAAATTACCCATCTACTTAGGCTGTTCGAATTTTTCCAAAAAAATGCTTTAGCTTTGTGGGAGGAACCTATGGGCAGACTAAGCGAAGGTAGGGGTTACATATACATGTACACATACAATACATAGGCAGCTCGCTAAGAGTGCAACAGGCCAGACGCAGACAGCTGTTTCACGGTCGTTACCGATCATTAGTACATCATAGGCCTTATGAAGTGAGGTATATAAGCATGTCAAGTGGCCGTTTGACCTCACTCCATAAGGCCTATGACGTACTGATGATCGGTAACGACCGTGAAACAGCTGTCTGCGTCTGGCCTGTTGCACTCTTAGCGAGCTGCCTATGAATTATATGTGGTATGTGTCCTATGACACAGCGTTCGTTGTCGCCAGTAGGTAGCTGGCGGCGGATAGAACGGGATCGAGTGGGATCCTAACCACAACATTGAGGGCCAAACGCCCACTTGACATGCATATACACATACATATGATCCTTCCCTCCGACAGGACATGAGAACAAGAACCGTTCCTAATACAGAGGGCTTTGCGTTAAATCACAGGGAAATTGGGATTAAAGTTAGGGCTAATGGTAGGGTCAGGACTACGATGAGGGTTACTGTTAAGGTTTGGGTCAGGATTAGTATAAAGGTTAGGACACAGAAATGTGCACCTATCCTGGAATTTAGCAAAAGGACACCCGTATTACATGGGAATGACGTTATTCACGCGTCCTGCTTGGGGAACCATACAAGCAATTCCGACTAGAGGCAACTACAGAGTGTTCCCGAGTCTCCGGTTTATTGGCTGAACTGGTTCTACAAGAGCCAGAAAACACTATCTCCATCCAACAGATATTGATCTTTCAGGGCCGTCACACTGACAGTACGTTTCTTCTGGTCAGAAAAGACACGCTGCAGAATTTTCACAATCGACTCAATTCAGTCCCTCAAAGCATGCAATTCACGTCGGACGAGGTCCCAACGGCGAAGTGGAAATAACTTTTCATAGGAGGGCAACAAACACTGCGCAGAAACAACCACCCGGTGGTTCGCAGATGGACTGTATGGGAAAACTCTTTAAAGGGGTCCCGAATCACTGAGCAATCCGGAAGAAAAGGCCCCTCTATGTGAATGTTTTATGGAGGAGTTTATAAACCGGCGCATACGTGTTCGTCCATGGAAGACCCCACCAGAAGCACCACCGATGACGGCATGCTTTACGGTACATTAAAGACGTTTCAGATGCGACCACATGCATTGCTGAGGGATTAGGCGTTGAAGTTGCACACAGGCTCAAAGCCACTATACGCAGCAGGATCACGAAATTCAAAAACAAATTAAATATCAGGGCGTAGTGGATCGTATCCAGTGCATAAACTGTCCTTGTAATTACACAGGTCAGACTAAACGTTTTTTTAATTGCACATGCACTTAGACAAAGATGACCAATTTTCACAGGCGACAGCCCACATCTTCGGGACGCGTCAAGAGTTTAGCTTCACAGCCACTAAGGCAATCCGAGAATTGATCGAAGCCTAGGCGTCAGATGAGAACTAGATCGATCGATTGTGCTGATCTGGCGCCGGCACACAAAGCCCTGAGTAGTCACCTTCACACCTGCGGATCTGGTCGTTCATCGGAAAATA
>CACRXP010000109.1:862871-899633 GCA_902702965.1 Spirometra erinaceieuropaei | reverse complement strand
GGCGTGGTTGCTTTCGAAACCCTTGTGCTTGAAACTCAAAAACATTGACTGAGGTGGAATGACAGACTTTGCAGCTCTCCTACTCATAGGACAGGGTTTGACCTTTATTATAAGAACGTGACAATGGTAAGGCGATAGTGATATTTCCAACCACACCAGGTAATCCTGCTCAGAATAAAAGCCGTTTTTGGTGCACTTTTGTGATGAACATAGTTTTTGTTGTTAATTTTATGCCAAATCCCCGAATATTTTTGTGCGTTAAAACATCTTTCATTCGGACAAGGAAATAAATGCCCCGTCGTTCAGCTGGGAGCATAGCGCTACATTCCAGGAGGTAGCAATCCGTGTGCTATCTTCAACCCTAACCCTGATCCCAGCCCTTACGCTGGCACCTCTAACACTAACCGCCCGACTTTAACCCTTAACCCTGGCACCTCAACCCAAACTTCCTTTGAATTTGGCACAAGGCCATACATAATATGTGGGTACTTATAATCGTGCCTTAACTATCTTTCTTTTTAGAAAATTGAAAGACACCTAATTTACGATGCACATATTATCATATTCTCTGATTTTTTGACTTACTAGACTTGCTTTTTTCAGACTTGCTAAGTCACAGTAATTGGAAGCAGAGATATTTTCCAGAGGCAGAAAGTTTATAGCTATTTACAAGTGCGCACATATGCCTAATATTTCGGCATATGTGCATATGTCGTAAAATGGAATGTCACTGATGGAAAAAATTTCCTAAAGCTGTGCACACTGCATGTTTTGTGAAGGCTTTTCCAATCAAACTAATTTACATCAGCTCAGGGGTGTTAGTTAGGAACTGATCTACATTCTAACAAGAAGAATTAATGTTTCAAGACCGTTGGCGCCATTTATACGAGAAAGTACGACCGAGGCACGAGTATGGTGTTTGTTATTTTTAAGTTGTCATTCTAGGAGGAATTTTTTGCTCATTAAAACAAAGCACTCTGTGTACTATAAGAGCTCACTGACTTGAAAGAACAGAACCTTTCTACAGTTGCCTCATCTGCATGCCAGAATTAAATATGTTCGAGTCTGGTACGAGTGTCAACAGAATTAAGGGATCGGGCATTGTCATCATCTATACTACGTTAGCAGACGCGCAACAGCCGACAGAAGTGACGGCCATCACTTGGATTCGGCTAGAGAACACAGTGACTACACTACCTGCGTCACTGTTGCCTCTATGGGTGCCGGATGTGGACCGAGCTGAAAAGAAAGTTGTCTGCAAAGGTCACCAGAAAGTCATGTCTGCAGTTCACCTGCCGAATCAAGTGCCTAACGGAGATTGCGTTATCTCTTCGGCAGTCTCCTCATCCCGAACCGTATACTGCAGTATCATACAGTAAGATGGATAGAATTATGAATCGCGCGTTTTAATGTGGAATTTAGCCACATCCACGCAGGTACGCAGCCAGAATTGTTAACATTCGAATTCAATGCGAATCCCTGCTGGCAGCCAGTATTTTCGATGAAGTACTTCAAAGTTTGAACAATACCTCCATGTACAACTCTCTGATTATTCATATTGACCCATCTGCGAAAAACTCGGCGTCTCAGTGGGATTCGAACCCACGACAGTAAAGTGAAGGCTTTAGTACAGCCAACGCTCTAACAACCTGGGCTACAAGGCCCCGCCGGACGACGCGAGTTTAATCACAGTTGGCTCAAGTTATCCGCCCAGCCTACTGCAACGTCTGAAATCCACCAAATCTGATGTAGTAAGTTGACTGACCAAACAGGATTTCCTAAGTGTGCTAACAACGCGATCTCTCATCAAACCAGCCGGCGAAATGTTTGTACAAGTTGTCCCTATTTTGGGACGATAATCCTCTTCTGCCTAACCGCATCGTGTCCACGTGAGCGTTGCGTTTAACCGTACAGATGCCACTGTCATGGGCACGGCTGATTATCTAGGACAAAATTTGAATTTTCGGGCCGAAGAAGCCCAAAATTCCTTGTCTGAAGACGTGACAAACAACTCGGGATTGTTGTGCGAAAAGATTGGATGAACTTCCCTCTGAAGGAAGCGCTAAGCGACAACTGCACGAAGTTCACTGCTGTAGGTGATCTCCGCATCGTAATAGCAAATGCATTTCCAATGGTACAATGATAATAGTAATAATAGCCTACCGTGGATCACGTATTTACAGCCTGGCTAAGTGGTCGTGAAGACGCACAGAGCGCTCATTGGATGGACTATTTGACAGTCTCTTCAGGCTACCGATAATCTAATGTGTGGGCGTAATTACCGAAGAATGCACTCTTCTTTTGGCGATGTCACTGTTGTTCTCCTCAATGACACCTGCGTTGGCCACTGAATGCATTTCTCTTTGTCTGCAAGATGACCAAATGGTAAGCCCAGCACAAAACATTTGGCTCCAAAACTAACACATATCCGACAGTCGATATTTCCGACAGGATAATGCAAAGCTTCTAACCTCCACTGCATCGGGACTCCTTGCTAAATGACTTTTGCAGCGGTCGAAAAAAACCTATTTCGGCCTCTTTAACCCACATACTGACCTTGATACATTCGCGGTGACTTCGGCATCAGTTAGAAGAACCAGATGTAATTTTTTCGCTAACTGTTGTGAGATGCATTACTATCTACACACAGAGAGACCTCAACCGGCCATCTGCCATTCCTACACGTAAGCGTGTGAGAGCTGAACGATGGAAATGTTGCAGCGTGTGTCTAAAGAAGTAAACAACGGAGCCGAAATTATGTGTTGTTAGTATGGTAAATAATTGTACAATTCTATGATACTGGCTGCCTGTTGGTGGTTTTTGAATATTACGAGGTTATTCCGCAGTAGTTGATGGATGTCAGCTCAAATATTCATATTGAATTGCGGACTGTGCCTGAAATGGTCTGTTCCGAAGCATTAACTCCAAGTTTGCGCATCAATTTCCTTGGAAATTGAACAAGGCAAGAGACGAAACAGTTCTGATGCGGGCAAAAGAAGCTGATAGGATTTCCTTCCATCGTGCTTTAGCGTATTGCAGCAGTAAGTTAGAAGTTGGAATATATGCACAGTTTATTTTTCTAACCTCATGACGTCCCGGATACCAAATACAAAATCCCGCGTACGACTCCCATCGGTGGCCTCCAACTTCAAAGCTCTGAGTCATTACGAGGACACGTACCCTGACATCACATCGTTAGAGTACACTGGTAGTATAGGTGAAGAAGGAGGATGGTGGAAAACCGGGGCCTTTTGTTTATTGTTCTCAGCCTTCGAACTCAAACAGGGGCCCACCTTCAGAGATAGTAGCAGCAACAGAACAAGGGACCGACCGACGGCGCAAGACTGGAGGTCACTGCACAGGGCTCAGTACGCCTGCGCCAGATCGATAAACCGATTGACTGAGTTCTCATCCGAGATCCAGGCTGCAACTCGAAACTTCGCCTTCACGATGGTGGCATATTGATGTCGATTGTAACTTCCCTCCTCTGCGATTGTTGATTCCGTCGTTCACGCCGTACACTCTTCAGCGCATGAATTCTGCTCCTAGTCGTTTCGTTTGATGACGGAGTATTATAAACAGTTGGGAAAGACATTAGCAAATTTCAGACCTTCGAAGAGCCTTTCGCTGTCTTATCGTTTTGAATAACCCTGAGACCGACGACATATCTCCAAATTCCCCAGGCCAAAAAATGACGTGCTATAAACTGAGTGGACGGACGTTATAACAAAGTGATCGGGACGCGTTTTGCAGACGACATCCTTTTATTATTCAGAATGCACAGTTCTGGCTGGATCACTCCAAAACAATGCAGAACGAAACCGCTGCCGCCAACCCTGGATCATACCAAATATCCTTACATCTGAAAACTCGAAGAAATCCAACCCGGTCGTCAGAACGAGACCACAGCACTTCTAAAAATCAATTTAAAGTTAGGGTCCGCGGAAACACAATCATCACTCAGAGGCCTGAAAGAGAAATTAGTAGTGTCCTTGCGGTTGAGGAGATACCCGGACATTTGATTGTTGCTTCTTCCTTAATTCGTCTTTGTTGCCTTTGGAACTCCGACAAAAGGTAGTGAAGCATGACGCAAAAGCTATCCGCAGCAGGTGCCATCATTTCTCTTAATACTTGGGATTTTAGTTGGAGATCCAGCAGAAGAGGAGGAATCGAGCTTACAACCCGACACCGAAAAAGTCCTTTTCCGCGGGAGCAAAGAGAGCCCTATTCGCGCAAACGGCCTGCGCATAAATAAAAGATAATGGGCAATTAAGGGTCCTCAATACTGCCATCGCCATACCTGACAAACTGATTTTCATAAATGGACCATTTGAATAAGTGAGGCCTCTTGTTATTTATTGTGACATCCCGCAGCCTTTTATTAGCAGTTTTTGTGCAAGGCAGAATGAAACGCGGTGCTAAAATTGGGCCACGATGCCACCTTTCCTAACTTACGGCTGAAGTAAGACGGAAATGGTAGGGTACAACGTTCAAGGTAGACGGATGTCGTAGAATCGATTAACTGTAGGCCGGACAGGCGTCTGTTTTTGAAAAATAAACACTAAATGAGGAGTTGTCGCTGGTCTATTACCGTATTACAAAAGGGGACGTATATTGTTTTGGGTGGGGGTGCTGGGGAGAGCCGAAGCAGAGCTTATAATAGCTGCCAACGAGCATTATTAATGATTAGTTTTTGTGTGAGTAAATGGGAGAGTATCCGATGGGCGGAAAAAATGTTTACCAGACAGTGCATAATTAAGCATCGGTATGCCATATTCGAACAGATTCCTTTGCAACGCTTGGTATTTTGTTCAGAATCCGCTGGATGCGAATTTGACAAGGAGACCAGTTTTATTGATTTCTTGCCATTATCGCGACAAAAGGCTCGTTCTCAGCAAAACTCTGCAACAACCAACTTATACCAAAGTATTTTCTCATCTAGCAACGGGACTAGTACCTGCCCGACGGGCTTTATTTGTCAGCAAACACGAACAGGAAATCCAAATTTCGGATACACAAATTTCGACAGTTTCGCTTATGCCCTCCTCTGCGCTTTCCGGCTTATTACTCAGGACTTTTGGGAGAGCCTCTACCAACTGGTAAGTTAGTGGCCCTTATACATCGTGCCCTTATTTGAGGTCCAATTCAGGGGGTCAAACACAACGGCCACCCCACGACAGCAAATGAACTTATTCATCCGTGGAACAACAGCACCTTACTATATTGTGAAATGGCATGAATACAGCCCTTCTTATCAAATATTTACTAAGACTAGGGTTGGGGGGTAAATAGTTCCATTTGTCCGGCTTTCCTGGGAATGGGATGAGAACAGGTAATGATCAGCCAGCATGAAGGTACTTGGGCAGTTAATTAGCTACCAGCGGCAAGACAACTACAGAGTCCGTAATAAGTTCTTCGATGTGCACAGGGCAGGCTTACATAACCTGGTACTCCTTTGAGAAAAATGCCCTGAAGACTACCTCAGCGTCCATTCAGTGTCCATCTGAGCGAAGATCGGGCCGAGCGTGTGCCTCATCTCTTTTTCCCAAACCATTGCTGATATACGTTTACTTACCTTCTTGCACAAGTGTCGATTGATCGGACCTAAGCACTTAAATGTCCAGTCAACGTGGAAAATAAGAGCATCTTCTTTCCTCCGCTTCGGGGGAAGCCACGGAGTCTGCAGCTGTATGGTGGAACTAAATATCTCGAGGAGGAGCCGAACTAACATGTCGTCTATATGATGATTACTGCCATGACCCACCGGCGATACTCGTGTGCAATTAGCCCAGCCACTCTAGGGGCTAAAACCACAACTGTGGATTTGCACTAAGTTGCAGCCCAACAAAAGTAAAAACTTATCCAGAGGCTGGACCAATATTGCCTTTTAGGAGATTGACCAGGGAAACTGTAGGCTTCAGAATTAAAATTCTGATTTCATTCCACACTCATTGTAGGTGGAACTGCCTTACATAACTAAGATATCCTTAGCTACCGTCTATATTAGGCCATCAGGTGCAACCAAGCCTCTCATTTCTTTCCTCAGACGCTTTTACCTGTCTCGAATGGTTAAACTTTATTCGAAGAAAGCCATATTCACCTAAATGAGATACTTCTGCTTTGACTGGGTATTTTTAATCAGAATTACGATTTTAGTAGTAAGGACATATCTGTAGGCTAGTGGACGTGAAGGTGTTAGCAACCAACACTTCTTTTAAGTAGGTCGGACTTGTTGTATAGACAATATACCAATGCCCTTGCCGTCGTGTTCTCCAGGTTCTTCGTGCAAATGGTCCAACACACATTGTATTCTTCGTTATCGTCATCTTTCTGGGCTCCTTCTACCTACTTAACGTAATCTTGGCCATCGTTTCAATGTCCTACGAGCAGGTTTACCAGCGCGATATGGCCGACGAGGATGAAATTGCAGCGGAACTAGCAGTAGGTTTTGGCAGGTTTTTGCGCAAATGTTTTCATTACTGCTCATAACGCTTCCGAATGGGTGGTCAACTTTCCATCCTTGATAAATTAGTTAGCAGGAATCCTGCTATTTGACTTAAGGCCTATACTGCTTCCATTTGAGTTGTGGCCGTTCCTCATTCGGATCTTCCATAAAACCCTTTTGGGTTTTGTATCTACTCAATCATAGGGATATGCCCTGGATGATGAAGAAGACATGAACCATCTCGAAAGGCCTGAAAGCCTGACGGCGACACTGACTACGCGGAACGAGGATGTCTGTGAGACTGATGGACGTCGCCTTCTTCCAAAGGAGCTAACAAAAGGACATCGTCGTTCTCCTTTTCGGCGCAATAGTGCGCCTGCACGTCTCCGTCCTGTGAGGGCATTTGACATGGAGGTCCTTGGCTATTCAGACGACCTACTCTCACAAATAAAAGTGCGTTCTACCCATCACATTTCCGAGTTTTGCAGTTTTATGTTGTTATGAAGTAAAGTGTAGCCATTTTCTCTTCGGGTTTTTCACTAACTGTTGTATTACCAAATCCTGGCCAGCAAACACTTTGAGAGGCAACTTAACAACAGAGTCCTCGGTAATACTAATGATGCACTCGTGATGGGGTACTCAGGGGCTCACGTCATCTTAGATATTATGAACTAATCTGAACCCATATTTCAATTTTTAGAGGTCACTTCACATATAATGAACAATGTTCAACTCGCTGCATGATATGGACATGTAGACACATGGCTATTCAATATGCGTTCATTTTATCTGGCAGGGAAGTGAAAACATCTTTATACCGCGAAGGTGGCACAGCACTATCCCGAATCTCACAACAGCTGCCTGGGGGGGAACTTGCTCTCGAAGACCCTCCTACTTACAAGGAGGTAATCCTGCGAACTCTGCATTCCAGCGCGTTGTTCTAGGTGCACCCAGGTTTCTTGGTGCCGATATTCCCTACGCCGATGACCAGGGCAGTTCATTTTTTTCAAACTGGATGACGGAGGAGACATTTGACACAGTGCCCGCACAATCAAGTAGACTTCAAGAACAGGTTCCGTACAGGCCCCAAAAGATATTCCTCATTCGAGAGGAGAGGTAAGTCTGTATTCGTGACGTTCGATTTGGACAGGTTACTGTCGTTGGACATCGTATGGAAACAAGGAATGTTGGTTTATCGTAGGCTCCCAAACAAGAGTCGACCTAAGCAGATGAGACAATGGAACTTCAAACAAAAATATTTTGTTTCGACTAATTTGTAGTTAAGTGGAGTTTATTGTGTACAGACGGAGAAAGACAAATTTTATGCAAGCAAACCACACGGGGGGCAAAGGGGCGCATACACACATCCCTGGTCTTCTCGTGCTCATTAGCCCACTGACCGCCGGACTGTCAGTCAGACTATTTCACAAAATCGTACACCGATTAGGCCTTAGTTACACAGACGTCTGAGTTTGGCTGATCCTTTTGATTACATCACTGACCCATTCACCCCGGGCAGAAATCAGACTGTCAACATAACTGTTTGGCCTGCAAGCCTGGTATGAGTGGCATGTCCACTCGACAGACTGGGATTACCGTGCGTAAGAGTAATAGTGAATGTTTTATATTCCGTCATTCTCACTAAAATCCCCATTACGTACTCTTGTGTGCTGAATTTTGGAGTCTCCTCTGCCCTGAACCAGGATGAGTCCCAAGAGTTAACTGCCTTACAGTCTGTGCAACGGACAGATTCCCTTCGTACGTCGTCTCAATGGAGAAAATAGAACTCGGACTGTCACTCTGTATACGCATGACTGAAGTGTTAAGAGTAGGCAGCAGTTTGCGCTCGGTCGGGACGGTGAGTAGGACC
The DNA here is from genome assembly GCA_902702965.1 of Spirometra erinaceieuropaei. Classification (NCBI taxonomy): domain Eukaryota; kingdom Metazoa; phylum Platyhelminthes; class Cestoda; order Diphyllobothriidea; family Diphyllobothriidae; genus Spirometra; species Spirometra erinaceieuropaei. Next base: position 891,318 of record CACRXP010000109.1, on the reverse strand, counting down.
TACTCCGAAGAATTTGTTGGCGAGTGTATTCCTTGGGGCTATCAAGTGCAAATGACTAGATCGGAACTGACCACCGGTGCTTCCGAGAGAAAACAAATGGTTTGACCTCCTTCGAAAGCAAATTTAAATAAGGCGAGGCAAGAGCATGGTTTTTGGCCGGGTTTACTTAAATCGGGGAACGTTTGTGTCGAACAAAAGAGCCGGACATCTAAAAACTTTATGGTATCACAAATTGTTATCCTCCATATTGTCCCTAATTAAAAGGGGACACCATTTTTACCATTGAATAATAATATTAAGTGAATTTAATACCGTTTTGTGGGCACTGCCAAAAATGTGTTGCATTGTCATGTTTTTACTCCGATGACTACCTTAAAGTATATTGATCCCCCCATGTAACAGCCATCGCAAGATCTTTTTATTCCTTTCTCTGGCACATACAAATAAATATCACCAGTAATTTCCTTTTAGCACAATTGCTCCCTGGCGTAAGTGACCCCGACCATAAACCATACCCTTGCCTAAGGCTAAATCGCAGAGAAGAAGTAAATGTGGAATTTTACCCAGCAGGCTGAAAACCGCTCGAAGCGTCAACTCAAGTTACGATTTTCAAGTATAATTACAACTGAGAGGATCTTTGTGGGTGTGTAAATAGGCATCCTTTAGTGGCCTGGATTTTTTCTGACTTTCTGACGTGATCTATATTTCAAAGCTTTTGGTACATTGGCATGTTTGATGGGACACTACGCATTCGATTAACGTAATCCTTACCTGCTACTAGGACACGCTTCCGTCAGAGACAGTGGCGGAAACGCGTTTCTGCACTGTCTCTGATGATGGGTTCAAGTGAGAATCCGAAACTTCGGGCGAATAAAGTCCTTGGTCCAGCGATCGCTCCTTCTTCTTATTAATCAGTTCCTGGAACTTGCATCTTCGTTTGTATCGGTAATTGGTGGTAGCTGTTTACAGCACAGGTAGATCGGGAAACAATGATATCAAGGAACCACTACCCCTGAAGCCGTCATCTTGAATTTGAATGCAAATGATCTCTAGTGATTTCGCAGCAAGGAGCGGACACAGGGCGCTATTGGGACAAGAATTTTATTTTTCTTCTTGGATGGATTTTCAAAGACTTTCAATTCAATAACCAGCTCGCTTTCATAAACGTTTTCAGCATCTCCGTGTCTCAGTCGCCTGAAAGCAAGGAAGCATATGTTTTGCCAAATATTCGCGACACAACCCTCCAAAGCGATCACACCGACTTATTTTCTCCAGGTGAGTTGGTCGATTTTTCAATTTAGAGCTTACATTTTTGAGAAATGTGACAGTATTTAGGCCGCGTCATTGACCACACTGTGGGAGATACTACCCAACTTTCTCGGACGAAAAGCGTTAATTAAAATGAATGAGTGTCGCTTTTATAAAGGTTATATCCACTCGCATAATTTTAAGAAAGTTCAGCGTCGTTTTTGGCTTGCACATGCGTGGCAGAATCCCTACTACAGTGGCTTACCCATTAGCAGTTTCAGTAATCTTTTTATCCTCAAAAACACCGTTCAACACCCCGCATGCCCGAATGACAACTGTAAGACAAGAGTGGCTTTTTGGCCGATGGTGCGTGGGAATATATTTCCTGAGGAATTTTCCGCTCAATGTTGTCTCTACAGGCCACCATGCACATCGTAGGCTTTTCAATGGCAGTGATATTAGTTCAGTCCATACAAGAGTTATCGTTCGTACCTTAGCGTGGATTTTGAAGTTCAGTGTTGACCGAATTTGTATCATGATTCTGAAAAAACAGGCGAGTAACTGTTTGTGAAGTGACAACTTATGAGAAATTATTCGTTGCCGCGTCTCTCAAATCCTCTCTGCTAGATTTAGATTTGGTGCAGTTTGCTTAGTTAAAGTCGTAAGTTTCTATAAGAACTGGACCCATCTAACCCTTTTGTTGCACCATGGAGAGAAATGCCACTCCTCTTATGAAAAGATAAGTACGCGGCTTACGGCCTATATTTAATCGTCTTCACTTGCCTATTTGGGTTAACTTTCATTTGGTTCCCCTCTGGACGTCCTTATATGTAAACAGTGTGTTCTGGATCAAAGAAAGAGGAAGCGGTATATGTTTAGCATACATCAGACAACAATTTATCTGATAATTTAAAACAGATACTGAAACTTAGAACTGAAGGCTTTCAGAGCGGTAGAGAGCACGCTCTGAAAAAAATACTTATTGACCAGTGTGAGTCTTTCCCACTAACTTTCGATGTTCTTATATATTCAATATAGTCGTTAGAAAGAATGCGCAAAAATATCCTATCTTAGACTCATTTTGTGGTGAACGGCGTCGTTTTCCAAAGCCACGTTTGAAAAAGGGTCTCTTTCGGTCCCTAATTATGATATTTTTTAAGAAGGTGAGGCGTATATTCACTGGAAATGTTACCTTTACATTTATTGATGTTGCATATAAATTATACAACACTGTACAAATCCACTTCGAAACTTCATGTATCTTACATGCTCTAGCTCAAATAGCGCATCGAAATACAGGATTTTTCTTACACAAAGAATAGGCGATTTGTAGTTTGGAAATCCTGAATGTAAGTATAGCGACACATCAGGTTCGAAATTACTCGGTAATTAAAAACGATTTTTAAAGCCAAAAATATCTACATAAGAAACCGAAAGAGATCCTTTTTCAAGCAGGACACTGGAAATAAACGTGGGTTACTACCAAATGAGTACAAAAAATATTTTCGTGCATTCTTTCTAGCGAATATATTTGATTTTCTAAGAACATTGAAACTCAGCGAGGAAAATTCATACTGATCAAGGTATATTTTTTCAGTGTATGGTTTGTGCAGGCAACCGAAATGAAGTCCGTCCAAAATTCGGCAGCCGAACACGTGTGAAATATATTTGGATTATGTTGCGTGATAATTAATATCACAAGGGTACATAAATAATCTTTCAGAAACGACAACATATTTCATAATTCGAGCTAACATAGGCTGGGTCAACATGCATCATTAAAATATGAAAAATCTCATCATTTGCGTTACTTATGATAGAGACGCATAACTTAACGAATAAAAATTGACGATTGACAGACTGACTGATGCAATACTGCGTTTAGAAATTTGTGGAACTTCTCTAATTGTTCGTCGTTATTTTCAGTGATACATGTAGATAAAGGTCCACGATCCTGCTTTTCGGTCTTATTGCTATCAATTATCTCTCTGGTTGCACGAATAAGTTGGACTTACTGAAAATCTGGCCTAAAATATTTGCGAACCAGAGTAATTGCCGGTGCTGTTCGTCCGCTATACTAAGCCGATGACATTTGGCTTATTAGCAGCCTTTAAGAATGTTAGTATACCCTCCCATGGACCACCGAGGCTTCTTCCACAGGGACATTAATATGCCTCTGTCCAGAAGTTGTGGATACATGTAAGAATGCAAACTGATTATCCGGTATAAATTAATTGAATATACTTAAGACGGGTTGTAGATGATTTCCTGGGAGGTGTAGCGATCTGTAGGTAGTTTGGACGTGCACCAGAAACCATTTTATTTAAGGTTTGAGATACGTTCGGGATGATCCTAACCGAGTGAGATCGAACTGGCCTCAATTTTAGTCTCGCACTTCCGTTGACCCATGAGCAAAAGTGTTCCTTCTCCAGAAGTTACGGTTGTTAACTTAAGTAAATTCATATAGAGTTACAAACGATGTTTCTTTTTCAAGCCTCCACCCTGGACACTTCCTTTTACCTTCTTTAAAGCTACACAGCACAACAAAAAAGTGGCCGATTCGGCTGAAGTAGCCTTTCACATGAACAATTTATTGATAGACAGCGGTACAAGCATGCCCCCCGATGATCGAACTAATATCAATGACGTCGACAGCAACTGCCTCCTCTTCACAGAAAGCGAAACGTTTGCAAAGCTAAAATCGCGGACAAAGAGAGACCTCTATCAATCTTTTGGCACGAAGATTATCAAACGATTACGGTGCGAGAAAAAGAAACTCCCGGAGCATCCTGCCTGTTGTCAGGAAGTAGGTTCAATTCCTCTTCTACATAGTTCTCGTATGTATTTTCATTATCCGCTTTTCCTTCTTCTGTGTGCGTAAATCGTTTTCTGGGTGTTCTTGTGCCCATTCGGAAGAAAATATTACGTGGGTCGGGTCTTATTTTGTAGTTGCACCTGCAGTAGCAAGCCCCAGCCTAACCCCAACCCCTAACCCTACCCCCTGACAGGTACGGCTACGAAATAGGGTCTTGTCGTTACGTGAATTAATCATGGCAGACTGGGGATGTTAGCATGTTTTTTTATGCGGACGAGTGGTTTATGTTCCAGTCAAGGCGAGACAGTTTACAAATGAAAGATGCCTAAAAGCCAATATTAAAGGTGCTCAGTTAAACCGAGCAGAGGAAAGGGTGCAGGGGAATTTACTTAAAAATAGCATCCAAACTGGTCACATAATTTCTTTCGAGCTGACGTTTTGCAATCTATGTTTTATCAGATATACTTCCGTGTCTTGTGAACTGACATGTAGTCAGCCAAGCGCGCCACCCTTCTAATCAGGTTTTGTACAACTATGGCCGAAAAAATACCTGGTTAGATCGTAGTTGGTAACCAGAAATAGGGAGGTGGACAGCCAGGCCCCTGCCGTACGGGAATAGTGGGAAAGGGGGTTATAAGAGTGGGGCAAATGGAAGGGGTGGTAGAGGAATGCTGGACTTTCTGGGTAAAAGTAAAGTTACCAGGGAAAGTGTTGGGGAGGTTTAAGTAGGTGAATTAATGGCAGAAAATTAAAACCTACACTTAAACCTAAAATCTAAACCTGACCGGAAACCCTAAAGCTTAACCCTAAGCTTCAAAACCGAAACGTAACCAAAATGCCAAAACCCAACGCTCAACCAAAACCTAGCCATAACCCTAACCCTAACCCTGACCCCAACCCTAACCTTAACCCTAAGCCTAACCCTAACCTTAATCCTAACCCTAACCTTAAAGTTAACCGTAACCCTAACGGGAACCTAAACTCTAACACTGAAACCTGACCCTAAAACGCAAACCCTAGCCCTAAAACTTAACCTACGCCTAACCCTAACCCCACTAAACCCAGCAGCCTGACGAAAACGGGTAACCTACCTAATGCAGTAGAAGCACACCTACTGATAACAAGTTCCTTAGACAAGGTAAGCACACATACGGATAACAAGTACGTACGCCGACAGTATCAACGTATAATGTCTGGCTACCAACTGCGATATTACCAAATACTTTTTGGGACATCGACCATATACCATTTGCAAATGTGATCAGCCATCAGTGACTTGAAAACGGAAATCACAGTAAATGCGTGCACATCATATATCTCCAACGGTTGCTTTCAACAAACGTCTCAACGATTATCAGCGCTCTCTATCCTACGCAGATTTGGACGTACACCTAGTTGAAAGTGCTGTTCGTAGTTCAGAACGCAAGCATAAGCGGCGCAATTGTGTATCTGTTTCACAATAAAGTCAGAGGTCTCCATTCCCACTCTAATTTCCTCAGGCCCTGTCCGTAACCAGTTCCCGGCCGCAGTTCCTGATATACGCCGGAGGGCTCGAAATCTAAAATGCGTATTCCCCTCCCCCTTCTGAACCGTGAATCGAGATCATCTGTAATGCAGGAAAGGTGGTGATAGGGGGTTTTACGGGCCGGGTCTTCTAGTAGGGAAGACGCAGAATTCTTAAACTTGTAAAAAGGAAGAACTCCTATTGGCCCAATACGCTTGTTTTAAGGCATTAAGGCGAACCATGTAGACTCTATATAGGAAAACGGTTCAGGACGCACACAGTCGTTCCATACCATGCTGGTGATAGGGAGTTTTACGAGTATGTCTTCTAAAAGAGGAGACGTGGAGCCCTCCAGCGTATCAAAAAGAAACAAACGAAGTGAATAAGCACTTTGTTGAAAGATAGATCAGGGAGTGATACGCATATCCGTTCCCGACCGACTTATTTGGTGGAGATTCAACGCCTGGGAAGGTGTTTCCAGACTTGCAGACCGATGTATTCACACACGTTGTTTTTGAAAGTATACGTGGGCACTGACGCTTGTCCCCGCGGGAACTTTTAAGCAAGCCTTCCATCAGAACGTGTCACAAAGCCAGAAAGACCCCTTCCGTTGCATAATTGACCATCTTCTGTCGCCTGTGTGGCTACAAAAGTAAGGGTTTCGCGGTTCGGTGAAGGAAGATAGGATCAGTAGAGTCTGTCCTCCTCTACTGTTAAATGCGAAGAGGATGAACATTGTAATAAGTTGGATCTACGCAGACGCTTAATACCAGACGAATAAAGCTGGCTTATGGGGATCTTGGAAATTTTCCAGACAATCAAAAAGTCGACTCACTTCGATATCATGCATGGGCCCTAAGCGTCCAGGCTTGGTTGGACTTCACCACGTTTCATTGTAGGCACATGGGTATGTTGGTATACATCTGCTGGGAATGTCTCAAAATATCTTTTGGTGGCAATGCCCTACGTAGGACCGTATGCCGTCTGCCGAACTGAGCTACAGCCGCTCGATCTAGTTGAATGTAGGAGAAAAACCTGATAAAAGAAAGCTGCTTGGACTTAACGGCCGAAAACTTGCTTCTATGAGTAGTAGGATTAGGCTAGATCATTTGATAAGCTACAGCTAAGCTGACCAAGCCTGTTCGCCTAAAACACTGTTAAATAGCCCCTGACGACAAAATGTTTGCCCTCATATACCCTAACCACCTGCGCTAGAGAAAATCTGTCGACTTTAATCTAACTTCACGAGACCTGATCGTGTCGGCGAACACAAAGGCGAGGGATTAATGCAAATAGAACCCGCCATAACGCAAACAAATCGCAAGACTATTTTGGTCGAAGAAAATCTGCTCGCTTTATTTGTCTGGGAGGAGAAAGACGTCCAGGTAAAATCTAAGCAAAACAGTCCTTTAGATGGTCCTGGGGATAAGTTCGAAAACAAAATTTGCTTAACAAAGTTGTAAGATTTACAGTTAAACAAAGAGCTGTAGGAATAAACATCAACTGTAGAAACGGGTCTAGGCGTTCCATACAAAGGTCATAAATACTAAAAATTAAATCAACCGCGTGATTGCAGTTTTGTCTACCCGTCTGCGTTAAATGGACAGATTGAGTTGTCTATGGTGTCTTAAAGTGAGTCAGCGCTGATCACCACAACAGTAATGCAACTGGTTAGGCGCGATATTGCATCAGAATATGGAAAAATCTACTTTTCTATTTATCAAAACTATCGAATTTTACTCAATTGTTAACATGCAACACGATAACCTAGATTGTCGCCTTGCACAATGATCGAAGTTCTCTTGAGTATACATGGATGACCAGAGAATAGCCCTCCCAAAGTTATCTGTCCGGGTCATCCAATGCTCTCTACAATAACATCTGTTCGCCGCATACGGGAGGAGAGTGAATGCCTCGCTCATGACGCCAAACCGGACGCACTGCAGGGCTGCCTTGTGCAGAGATCGATACATTGAGCTTTTCGCGCGTAAACATTCTTTCAAAGTCAGACAGAGAAAGGAAAGTTTGGCGGGTGGTCAACGTGCAGCAAACAGGTAAATAAGCAAAGAGATGGTCAGGTTTCCGGTGGTCTTGCCCCTCCTTGTACTCTGAGAAGGGTTTCGAACATATATAATTAAAACCAGAGGGATCCTGAAACTTGACGCGAATGAACGGTAACTGTAGACGGGCCTGCTTCCGTTGGACTATGTGACAATGTAAGTGGTGCTCTCAATAGGACTGAAAAACCTGGACCGATGAGTCACGGTTTCAACTGATAACAATTGATGAACGAGTCCGGAATTGGAAATCTAAAGGTGAACGACTGTATGACTGTGCAAGACAACGGGGATTTCATTCACGCCTAGGACACAGGAAATAGTAGTCTGGTTTTCCTTGATGATAACTTTAATTGTTTGCGCTGTATCCAGGTGCTGTGACCGCATTTATTCCTAATATTGCCACGTCTGCCGGGATAGGCGTGCCAGTATAACAACGGGCGAGGTTTGGTCCTTCAGCCATGCTTGAGTCATATCATATAGTTAGCTTTCTAAAAAAATCTAGTAGATGCGAATACGCCGACTTTACCAAATATCAAATATTTTCATCTTCTTTACCATTTTAATCCAGAGAGTGACTGTGCCAAGAGGGGGCGAGTGCCTATACGCCAGCCTCGGTTACTTCAATTATCAGCTCACACGCGTTTCCCTCCGCGCGGTTCAACCCCTGCTCACGATCTCTTCATTACCCTAATCTAGAGAGTAGCCAAGTAGACTTGCTAATGGAATTGTTCCGACGGTGCGGAACTCCGTCGCTTCCACTGCAGTGGCCATGCTCTGCGAATTACCATGCGTTACCCTTTGTGGGTCCCCATATCCTCTTAATCCAGCGTGTGACTGTGTCTGGGTGGGGAGTGTACACACGCCACGTTCACTCGATTTCCTGCGCGTGCTCCGAGATCTGCTTGCGCTCCCTTCTTAATCCAGCGAGTGGCTAAGTTAGGTATTTTTACTAAGATTGTTTTAGTAAGCTAACCGTATGGTATCGATCAAGCGGGGCTGCATAACCAAACCTCGCCTAACAATGTACCGGCTCATGGGTGTCGCACAATTCAGACTTTTGGGAGCTTTTACGGCATCAGATGTCTTCAATAGTCAACTGGGTCTCCTGGTCTCGATTCAATACGGCATGTTTAGAATTACCTTCGACTGAGGATTCTCGGCATTGGAACTGCAAACGCCTTCCCAGGACATACTCGCCCTTGTGATTGCCTTGAAATGTGGAAGGTAACAGGTCCCTCAATTCAGTTACAGCCTGCAGAGCGCTGTTGGATCTATAGTTTTTCATACGGAGGATAGTCTAGTCAACATTAATGAATGATACAAGCGAAGAATGAGTTATTTTACCCTCTTGATTTTATCCGACCTTTTCTGAAGTAGACTGATCTAAAATAAGGCGAGTTGAGCAGGCATGAAGCTCAACGCATTTTTGCCGACTTATTGCGCTTCACTTTGGGTTTATTCTTGGTCAAAGGTATGCTAGACCAGGGGATCGCTGTTTCGACATTTGATGTGTAGAAAAAGAGTTCATATACCCGTACAAGCGAAGAGAAGTCCAAGGGAGCAGTCATGAAGAGGGAGACACAATTGCTGAAACAAGAGTTGTATTTGCCTGGCGTTTTGGATTCCTATTTGAACCCATCATCAGAGACAATAGCGGACACGGGTATCCATACAAAAGGGGCTGCGCTATTTATAGAATGCAGTCGCCGCACTACCACATATCTATAAAAATTCACGGCTCCCCCTCACCAGAGATTTTCGCACTTAGCGTGATCACTGTTCGTTGACGGACATTCGCGTCGCTAATCGCTGCAATTTCACCAGGGCTGTTGGGCGTTGTTGTGGTGATTGCTCGACCATTTGACGATGCAGCAAACGGTGTAGCCAAGAATATTGCGTTGCCTATGGAGAAAAGTTTACTTGTTAAACAATCGCTGTTTAGAACGTCTGTTGCCCGGCATGCACAAACCAGATGCATTTACCTACAATGATTCCACACCGCGACGATCAGGCCTGCTGGCATACCAGAAGTAGCGTGTCTAATCCATCCACTTCTTTTCGAACGCCATCCCAAAGCTCTATATTGCCAGCTCTGGTTTTTGGCTGGACTCAAAGCTAATCACTTCTGCTCAGCTTTCAGCTTTTCCTACTTTTATCTAACTTGTTTAGGCGGTTATTCTACGAGGAATAAAAAGATTTGTTTGTCTGGTCATCTCATTTTATCTCCTTGCCATACGTAATTAGAAGCTTAGCGATAAGGTTTCCGTAGCACCGGTATTTCAACCCAGGTTTCGAGAACTTCAGATTTTAATGTTTGGGAAAATTTTGCCTTATGTTAGAACGGAATTCATCCCCGTGAGCTGGTGGCGAATCATGCGGTTTGGCAAACATGCATTGCAACTTTTTAAAGTCCTCTTTGGGCAAGGCTCTTCGACGGGCTACTTTTAACGTTCTTAAAGCAGCCGCAGCTTTATTGGGTCGCTGATTCGTCTGACGACCGCAATATCTCCGTCGGCATACCGGTGACGCCATATCAGGTAGGCACAGGCGTCTGTGGCCTCAGACAGCTCATGGCTTCCTTTTGAACTCTTTAAGTGAACTATCTGTGTGCGCCTGCTCGCCTGATTGAGCTGCGCTCAGCCTACGCCTACGATGAGATAAAAAAGAGCCGAAAATGGACAAAAGGCCCATAACCGACAACGAACACATAGCCATACACGGAAATTGTGGTCACCTTGTGCCTTTGTCTCGTGCCAGTTGTCCTTTCATGACTCTTACTTCGATAGTTTGTCGGACAGATTCATTACAATGCTGTGGAGAATATATGGAATTCAGACCCGGGACCGCACGCCTCATAATTGAATTCGGCTACACAAAGAATGCGTAGAAGTCAGAAGAAGGCAAGAGCCACAGCAGAAGGCGGAGGAGGAGATGTGGAAATGGACCCTTAGCCATATATGCACTAAAATTTCTAATCAGTTGTTTTTTTTGGTTTTTCAAAGCTTCTTTATAAAAAGAGATTCTAAAATCGTTACTGATTAGCTCTCATATCCTGCACACAATGAAACGTGCAAATCTGAGCAGGCGAAGGATAAGCTCACATTCCATCTAGGAGTATTAATATGGTAGATCCAGAAGGTATCAGCTGATTTCTATTGAGTCGACTAGCCTTCCATTGATAGGTCACACAACACGACAATTCTGCTATCACAAGCGACGACGTCTGCTGCGTGTCCCACGGAGTGGACGCATTGATAATCTGCGCGTTAATTAGTTTATATTGGGGCAGACCTGCACTGCATCTACCGCACTCTCCACTACCCCATGCGCCACAATCTAATGGTAAGATCAAGCAGAGCGAAAGGAAGTGGCCACTACTTGCAGAAATTGGCAGAGCTAACCCTCCCGTCCACGCGAGCCACACTTTAACTATGTGCGTCAGGCTGCATCTGGTGGGGAGCCTCTGGTTTCCTACTAGGAAGAAAACCGATAAAAGCCGCATTATGAGCCACTGCAGCCCGACTCTCAGTCCTGAGACGGACCGAGTTGCCCCGACAGTTGGTCGCCTTCCAGACACAACTGTTAACGCCTCAGGATAGGCTCGGGCGTGTCAGACTTATTATACTGAGAGATGCGTTGGTATGCCATGGTGCTCAATTCTCCAGTGTCGCCTTCACTCTCCTCCCTCGCATGCATCGGTCGATATCTGATTCTTTTAAACAACTGGTAACGAGATTGATCGGAGTGGCTGACAAAACTGGAGAGCCCGTCTACGCCGACCGCATACGGCCTTGTTCCCACGTCACTTACCATGCCACACCAAAGGACATGTTTCCCGCTTAAGTGAGATGCTAATGTTCTTTCCTACGATTTCCCACTAAGCCTACCGGAACTAGCGAAGTGGGAACCATGTTCGTTGCGGTGCTGTTGCTTGTTGGCTTGCAGAATAACTTCGTGCACGTGCGGTATGTGGAGTAGATTTGTGTGAACAGGGGTCAGGAGTATGACGTTATTAGTAAGGATTATTCTGTAGGTTCATGTAGCCGAATAGACCAACGTGAAGGTCGAAGCTTCTGGGACTGGGTGGGCAGTTAGGGCGTGTATGACAGGTCTATATCGGGCGTGCCTAATGCTGGTTCGCTAGTTACGATGCTATGGATTCTCAAATGACCGATCATGCCGAAGGGTGACTGGAAACTGCGATCGCAGTGTTTACAGAATGGGACTAGGTCCACATTGACAGCCGCGGTCTTTTGATAGTTGTGGTGGTGGGGAGAATGGGAGGATAGATTAAGCGGTTTATTTTCCCAACTTTGCTAGTGGTGTGCTGGGTTGTCACGACGGTGAATAAGAAGATGCCCGACGCAGGTTCTGAGTGTTCGTAGCGTTCATCAGGGGTATTTGAGATTTGCACACCCTCCTATTCGCTTTGGCCTCTTCTATTCTGCGAGTTACATAGAGTGTGGCTTCGGTTCTCATAGTAGCGGGCCACGTCTACCGACTCAGGGAGAGGTCTTTCCAGTTCACCGGATTGATTTTCAGGTGTTTGGGAGTATATTTCAGGTTGTCCTGGTGGCGTCGCTTATGTCCACCTGGTCTGCGACTCCATACAGTGATGTTACCGTAGCATAGCCGCTTGGGCAGGTGCTCTTCATCCATTCTCACTACGTGGTCCCTAGTTCTCAGTGTATCTGTCTCAGTATGGTGTGGCTGCCGAAGATGCCGGTCCATTCAAGGGCTTCCATGTAGGGTCTTCTGTCTTGCAGCCCTATCGTAGTATTCAGCAAAGACAATTTATGAGAAAATTGTCCAGTCGCTATCCTTAACTCTTGTAGACTGCTCATGTCTCCGCTCCATAGATTCCTGTTCGTTTTTTGACCTGAATGTCTATCCACGCCGCTTGCTTACACACAACCGAACCGCCAAAGGAAGGCTTAACATTAACTGGCATGAATGTTCTGCTGGGCCGCGTATTAAACAAATGATCCAATGCAAATCCACGTTAGCTGGCAGGGAAAAGTCGTGAGACAAAGTCTCTAACCACGATTTTGATGGGACAGTAAGGCAAACTTTCAGTGAAATCGGCGTTGCTTGAAGGATACCAGGAAATATCTTGGAAAAGGCAAGGGGAAGGGTTAGGGGATCTCTCGGCTAATGGTCCTTCCTCGGGACTTCGAACACCTGGGCCAGAAGTCCAACTATTTCAAAAAAAAACAATTGACTGAGCATGAACTAAGTAACCTTGGCCCTCGGGATTGACAGACCCTCGCACATCCTCGTTAGATGTTACCTAGCTTGAGTATCCAAAAGAAGGCGGCAGTATCGAATGATACCCACAAGAAAGAGGATGGGTGACGATTGAATATGTGAGTCTTTAGCTTTTATTCCTATGACATGCCTACTTGCGTAATTTAAATGACGATTTCATATTATGATCGCGGTTTTGGCCAAGGTTTGTAAATGTTTAAACTTATGGTCAATGTCAAAGTTCAGTTTAAGGATTGGGCTGGGTTATCACTAAGGGTAAGGGAAAGGGTTGGGGTTATGGTTGTGGATAGAGTGAAACTGGCCTACTGCATACCGTCTTAGCTGGCACAGGCTTGTTTAACCAAAAGCACTGAATTACCTGTTTCTTGCCGGTTTATGCACACCTAATTTGTACATTTTGAATTGTGCGATCTGTTTCGGTGCCTCACCAAAGGAAATAATCGGTACGGCTGGTTATGTATTATTCGGAAGCTGAAAGCTTACTGTCTTAGTTAAGGCTTGTTAGGAAATTCTAAGTCATTTTTGTTAAAGTCGGCTTCCATTGAGGCCATTGTGTCGTTCTTGTTAACTTATAATGCATAATAACTAGAAGAAAAGTTGTCTTTTTTTAACTATTGACTGTCGCTCCTGTCTATACTCGTTTGTAAATTATACACTATTGAACGATTTAACGTAGCTCAAACTGTCTGCCCTCACAAAGCGGTCATATGAACAGAAAATTAGCTAAGATGCCATAGCAAGTCATACGAATGTCGTTTATGAGCACGAAAGTATCCCGCCCGCATATTCTACATGTCTATACTAATCGACGCAGGTGATTTTATTATGAACTCCTGACTGGATAGGGGTAAATTAAGCTAGCGATACAAGCGAAAGTTCAAGAAGGAGGCTCTACAGCTGGAACGGCTTGGATTCACACCTCAGCTTATCATTGAAAACAGCAGCAATGTATGTAGGTATTGGACATGCAAGGGGTTCAGTATTTATAGGATGCAGTCGCCACGTGATTACATGTCTATCCGAATTATCAGCTCCCTCATTCGTTGTCGATGGTCTTACTTGATGCTGTGGTCGGCTGCCTCTCGCATTCGAGTCGTCACTTGCCTGTTTTTTAACACCAGTGTTGGTTATTGGCGCGAGTCATTAGCTTGGGTTATGCATTTTCTCCCCATAACCCATAAAGAGGCACAGCAAAATCCGCTTCCCTATTTCGTAAAAAAACTATCCAAACAGAGTAAGTAATCACAGGATAACGCACTAGTGAACAGAGATTTTATTGAAAATATCGGAGGATCATATTGCACAGTAACAACCACGCTAATTACAAACACTGGGGATTAAATAGCGGCAGATAACGACGAGAAATTAAACAATCACTGCATCAAGTCCGAATATCCGCGACGAATTAAAGAGCTGCTAACCGTCACAAGCATGTGCTCAGGTAACAATTGCATCCTAAAAGTAGTGCGCCCTTTGTGCGCTCAATACCTTCAGCTCCCGTTGCCTTAATGCTAGCTTGGATTGTAAATTCGAAACATCAGACAAATAAAATCATTGCTGCAGTACAGTAATTGCACAACAAAGCAGTATTATATCACCAAACTTGCTTGCACAACGGGCTGTGCTACAGACGCGCCTGACATCAACGGGAACCTGGCTGGCTCACTGCACGAGCACAGCGAACAGCGCAGAGCCCACGCCGGGTCATAACTACTGTTGTAAATGGGCGTGCGAGACGTGCTAGACATAGGCATTCACGCCGCCCCAGCCATTGCGTCCGAGCGTATCACCAGCGGGTTGACAGGCCAGGAGAATCGGCCAGTGCATGGGAGAAGGAAGAACGAGTGAGGCCAACACTGGGGACTCCATTACCATTCCAAATCAGCACATTCGTAACTAAAAACAAGTCTGGAGCGCTTGGATTTATCACGACGCGACATCAGTCGTGGCTTTGGAGATTTACAACTGGCGAAATAAATTGGCCCTCTAAGTACAGAGAGTCAGGCTGCGGTGGCTCCATCCTAATTTGGCCGCCATTGCACTCTCACTGATGTGAACAATGAATTTTAGCTAGATGGGCGGATCATCTGAATCTTGATTTTGACTGACGACGGTTAATAATTACAAATAACCATTGCATTTTCTCATGTATTTGCTGGACTCTTTTCTGATAGGATTTTAACGTTTATCATGCAGACTTTTGGAAGCAGGGAACTCACACCACTAGTAACTGGTCACTACGAGGTGATTCGAACCGCCTATCTTCAAAAGTTGCGTTCTATCTGTAAACTGTCAAGCTTGGCAACTGCGCGAATTAATCAAAAGTTCTTTTTTCTGATCGGCTGGGCTAGGCTATTGCACTCTGAGTAACTATTCAGGAGTGTTTGTAGAGCAGACCTCTTGGTCAAAAAGTTGGCAGATGCATTATCAACATGGCGATAGGCACTAGGCACAGCTAGTGTGATTAAAAGTTAGGACATCGTTTCCGTTTGGAGCCCTTTTTAAGTAGAGGAACAACGGAGGCGATTGTAAACCATGATCAAAAATCACTGTATGATTCAAAAGCGGCTGATTTCAAAATCACGAAATAAATGTCAAGTTGCACATTTCTTAATTTAAATTGACTGAGAAGGTTATAAAGAGAAAGGCCAAGTAGACAAAGATGTCCCGCCTTCAGTCGGTCGCAAAACGTTCCCTTAACTTCGGGATCGTGCCCCCTGAGTGTAACACTCAACAGTAGGCGCAACTATGAGGTCAGTTTCACGCATTGCCATTGCTGTGCTTTAAAGAGGCCAAATATGGATTTGTGGAAGCACATCTGACATAAATGTAGTCAACAGCGGAATATTCTACCCCTTGGTCAAAGAGGGAACCGTGGATCGACAGTATTTTCAATGAAGCTGCAAGCCCATGTCTATGAGGCTACACAAAGGATACTACATTCTTTGATATTATCAGCCGTAAGCCTAACCATTCCAACGAAGAAACTAATTGTACTGTAAAGGGCTGATGGAATATGACGAGCATGTTTTATTGCAAGTTTGTCAAAGAGCTATGTGAGACATAATCTTTCAATGAGATCAAAGTGTCTGGAAACGTGATTCATAATTATGTTCAGCGTTTTCAGTTGTATGTTCAATGACAGCGTTTTATCTGCACTCCTTCACTTCTTAAGATAGTCTCAGACGGTGCGCATAAAAGGCTTGGGATGACTTTCGTTATGTGACATTTCGACCGTCGTGACTGACTTTGTCCACCTCGTGTTTCACAGCAGGGTGAGAACAGTCATGGTGATATGCGCGGCATCTACCGCAATCTCCTCCTCCCCTACCGGGGTACGGCGTCAAGACATGCGCAAGAAGACTGGAGGCGGGAGAGGGCACAGGTGGCTTGCACGGCAAAAACCCGCATCTAGGTGTACCGGTACAACTCCTGGTCCACAAGTGGCATTGGCCAGGGTTTTATACCACAACACAAATGGGGAGGCGGCACGGACCTCAACTTGTCCGGATTGAACAGACAACTAGGCGTGCCACCATACCTGATGTTAGCATTTGTTGTGGTTGTGCCTTCCCGATAAAGTCTGCCGAGCTCCGATTTAGCCCTCATATTAGTCCAGTTTAGGGCCCTCTCGTTCCGTGAAGCTGGCGGAGCAATCTCCACATTTGGCACAGTAGACCGCACTTGACTGCAGATCTGACCCTCACACAGATGCTCAGATGCTGGACTCCCTGATGGCTGAACCTGACCACCTTCGGATAAATAGATCATGGATCTGGCAATGTTCATTCTCTGATTATGGACTCGAGGGCGAGTTCGAAACGTCAGAAAACTATGCCTGCTTTCTCAGTTATCGAAGACATAAGTCCTGAATTGGTGTCTGGGATAGGAATCTCTACTCACGTTCGTAAAACAGGGTTTAAAAGACATTGCGCCGCATCACATGAAACCTATAGACAAGAGTATTTGTGTACATCCCCCTTCCATGATAAGACCTAAAACTGCTTTAATCCTCTCTGAAATACTCTGATATTCGTGGTTAGAAAATCCCTGTGAATTAAGTTAGCGCCACGAGACAACCTGTCTGAAGAGGCAGTTGTCTCAGAATATGCGAGTATGGCATCTGACCTGTGGGCTTACCGATAAAACGGCTGTTGGGAACTCCCCAATATATCAGAATATCCTTACACTTGGGGCATGGCTACAGGCTCACCGGTGCCTGGTAATCTGGAGGTGTCCTGAATTTCAGCCACTACTGGTTGTATTAGACGTTTCTGCGAAATAGACACGGAAGGAAATACTACAGTCCACAGTAAGTCAGCTACAGAGAATGCAAATATGTTTCTCATCCGATCGAAGCACCATTTCTGACAACACTTTTGAGAAAAAAAGGAATAAAAGATCTCTCAAAAAATTCTTTTTGGTCACTTTCACAGGTTGGCTTCCTGACGCGTTGTTGGCGTGAGCTTTCCAAACAAATTGAAGTGAATTGCTGTAATTGGACCTGCTGTCCGTGTTTCCGGCAGTTCCAACACTACGTTGGCCTCTTCATTCTGGATGCATTTGTTGAACTGTTTATTACTCTCTGCATTGTATTCAACACAATCCTCATGGCTCTGGATCAACCAGATAAAAGCGAGCAGATGACCGCCTTTTTGCGGCTTGCCAATTATGTGAGTATCCGGTATACAACGATTAGCGTCTGCTCTGAGCAAAAATTTGTAGTTACATTATTGCACTCTTAGAACTTGTAAAAGCATTTTGTTTTTTTACAGGGACCGATCAAAAAGGTATCAATGCGACTGCCAGTTATTTAATTAAATTGAACTTTGCATGTGCAATGTTGTCTAGTAAACGAATAAGAAGGTCTTTCTGTTTGCAGCTTAAGATGCTTGAAAGTCTCAAGCCTCACCTTGTTACCTGAGATCCCTGATTGCTTCTGTAAAGCAACTACCGTTTTGAGTTGACAGACAACAATTTGATTTCTTTATATCCGGGAGACATTTGCCCCCAACTTCTCTTCTCACCGCAGCCATATCTGTGGATACCATGCCAGGCTGTTGCTGTAATATGAATTAACTTTGCAGGGAAGAGGACTACTAGAACTGCAATTCTTCTTTAAACTTTTCGAAAACCCTTGACGCGCAAACTTTCACCATCTTTGTTCCTTTTTCGTCTGATCATACAATGTTTTCAATGTTCACGCACTTCCTTCTAGTTTTTCACAGTGACATTTTCACTGGAGGCTCTTCTGAAACTCGTTGCAGTCGGATCAAAGATGTACTTCTCTGACAGTTGGAACAGATTTGACTTCATCGTGGTTCTCTTCAGTCTCATCGAGATTCCGCTCACAAACATTGGCCTATCAATCCTCCGTGCATTCCGCCTGGTACGTTCAGTCACAGACGGTTCACAAAAAGTCACTCAAGTCCTCCTTCTATTCGGCAACATACTTCTTAACTAGTAAAAATAATCTTCGAGTCCGAAAATAAGAGTTAGGACTCCTGCTTCTGCCTCTTACGTTACGTTACCTGGAGATGCAAACGAGAACAAATAAGTCATAAGTGGACATTACAGTCCCCCTAACCTTGGCCCGCAATACTTATCTCTTTCTGATTTCTCATGGCTGTGTGACCGCCAGCGAGGGATCTAAACCACAGCTGTAAGGCAAAATTTAATCTGCGTATTCCGTCCGGTAATCGGGCTTCATCAGTGTGCGACACTCCTAACGCTGGTATTTGTAGAAATGGGTGGGGCGGGACTGACAAAGCTTGCATTGGGAAGGGAGAAGGAAGCTCGATTGCCATACCATTACTTCTTCGTTGTGGTCGATAACCTGGTTCATCGCAAACGTTGTGATGCTTCAGAAACCAGCGTCCAGTGACGCGGCAAATACGATGCAGGTATTTGTCTTTAACAACAACAAACTCCCAATTAGCAACCAAAGTACTTTCATGAGGACGCTCTATCTGCACGTTTAGAGGCAGATGACAAGGTTACGGGACTGCCATACCTACGGCAGATACTCAGGGCGAATAATTACCCGATGACGTCGTCAACAGGTGCATGCGGAGACGAGATAGGAGACCAAACCGCCCATTCATGTATGCTTCTTAATTGACCACCATCAGCAAGGAGGTCACACTCCCTAACACGTGATTAATTTGCAGCTAAAATTAACTTATGCATCAGTCGGATTCATCCATGTTTTTTTTAGCTGCGGGTTTTCAAGTTGGCAAAATCGTGGCAAACAATGAAACTCCTCTTCTCTATCATAGCTAGGGCATTAAACGCCCTTGGTAACCTGACAGCGGTCCTGATGATTATTATTTTTGTCTTCGCCGTACTTGGCATGTCCCTCTTCGGCGAGAGTTATCACCAATTCAAGAACATAACGCGTTTTCCCGAACGAAACGGTCAGATACCAAGATGGAATTTCTGTGACTTCACCCACTCTTTCATGATTGTTTTCCGCGTCCTCTGTGGTGAGTGGATCGAATCCATGTGGGACTGTCTCGAAGTGAACGGCTGGAGCTGCACGCTCTTTTTCCTCCTCACAATGGTCCTTGGAAACCTCGTTGTAAGTCAGACCCCATTTTTAACCACAACTTTTGTCTGTCTGCCAAACTTTCTTCCCTTCTGGCCTCGGAGGTAAGACCGAGAAGTGATCTATGCATCTTTCGGATGAATAAGCTCAAAAAATCTCAAGAAAGTGGACATCGAACGCACCATTTGCACGCGGTTTCTCTCAGGGTTTTTTCGTCTATTATTTAGTTTATCCCTGAATATTGCTCCACTTCTCCTTTCCAATTCCTTATTACCAACCTCCGATCCTTTGAACATAACTACATGGCGGGATCTAAAATTCGTCTTGCCGGACATAAGTAAGTTGATTTTATGACGGGGTCTTTGGTCCTGTATTACAACAGGGCGTCACTTCTAGTCGTAATGACAAACAGTATCATCTTTAATCAAGGTTGTTTTCCAGTCGGGGTGTAATCTCGAAAATGCGGATACATCCATGTGTTTAGTTATTATTGACAAAAATCAGACTCATTTACAAAAACCCAGAGGCGCAAAAGCGCCGAGTATCGTCATATGTCTACTCCCCCCCCCACGCCGTGTGAAATCCTGATAGGATGTGTGTGGCAGACGTAGATGGGCTGTTTTTAGCTCTGTCGGCCACTACGCCCAATCTCAGCATTGGTTGGTGGACCGACTCGGACAATCGACTAGTGCATGAGAGAGTGAAGACATTGTGATTCAGACTCTCAGTGCATAGTTCTCACTACAAACAACCTGACGCGCTTGAAAGTATCCCGGTTCTCTAAAAGTGGTGGCTCGGAAGGTTGCTAACCGACAGGATGACGTGGTCCTCCTCTCATGACGGAGTGTCAGGTTATAATGGACCCCTCTTAATGTGGCCTTTATGGAATTCGCCCTCAGTTGTGACCCGAGCCGACACGCTTTCTTTTTCTTCTATGAAATCCTGGGGTCGGTAGATCCGACCCGCGGGTCGGATGCAGCCACACAGGCGGTATTGGCGGGCCAGGCATCAAACAAAGTGCGCCACATAAGGAAAGCTGTACGCATGACTTCTGAGTCTCTGAAGATGGGTAGAAGAAACGTCTACTCGAAACGTCAGACCTCCAATACAGCTTTCCCGGTGAACGCCTCCTTTTCTTTTGATATGCCACCTGGGAATCGCATTTTCACAACCCACTGATGCTTTACATTGATTCATCCAAACAGACACATGGGTCCATTACTAATTTCAGCATGGAAATGCCTGCAGGTAGTAGCATGCATCGCGCCGAGTATACATCTACGAAGAATTAGGCGTCACTAAAGAAACGTTCCATAAACCTCGCGATATATTTGACGCGTAAACTCATACTACGGGGTCGCTCCAATCCACTTAACCATCCAGCAAGCTTATTATAGCCCATTTGGTGCATTTGCATGCGACCCTGACCAGCATCCTTTTAAAATGAAAGCTAATTGACGTATATGAAACAACCTTATTTAACTGTTCTTCCCGCTTGATCTGTCGACTTCTGACTAGTGCCTTGCACCATACGGCTCCCAGAGGGTCTCATTGCAACATTCGTGGCGGAGCATTTCAATAAATCAACGACACACTACTGCCACTGGCTCAACTGTATGTAACTGAGTACTCTGGGAGTGAGCAGACACTTGCAAATGCTGCAGACGTATTAGTGACATCGTCACAGCAACTTACGTATTGGGCATAACCACAACCACAGGTCCGACCCCCTTTTAGAAGGGCAGACACCTGCGGGGTTGAACTGCCTGAAGTGTTGACCGGGTGTACAGGTCTCGTTGGTGGACGCCAAGGTGCGTCGGCCAGCCGGGTCAGTCAATGCACTAGCTAGGGGGGTGTCAGAGTAGGCGGCAGTGACGGTGTTAGTCACGCGTGCGCGCCTGTGGTTGGTTGATAAGGTGGATGAACAAGTTTAGCGTTGATGCGCCCGTGCGTGCTGGGGCTTAAAGATGATGAGACAGAACACTGATCAGTCACGTGACGGAGTTCGTGCGCGAGTCTGCCGATAGGCGGACGACTGACCCTGACGTCGACCTTTGCCAGCACGCAGGATAGAATTTTTTTAATGAGCGACTCAATTTAAACTTCAATTGTTGCGAACTGCGGCACGGTTCATAAAGCCCTCAAGTGCCTTGTCCAGTGTTAAAATTGGAAAATCCCCAACTGAGCAACGCACAATCGGTCTTTGCAGTCGGCAGCTTAGAAAGAAGGCCGAGAAGGCCCCTAAAGTGACTGTGCGTGGGCACTGGGTAGTTGAGGCGAGTATGGTAGGCGTATGCTGGTGCGCCAGGCGCTGGTTCGCCAGCCTCTGTGCGAGGATTTCGCAGGCGAGTGGCCAGATCGATGGACGACCTGAGGACGCGATCACAATGGGGAGTGGCTGGGTTCGGCCCACGTTGCTCGTGGTGGTGGTGGTGTCGGCGGTCGAAGATGGCAGAGGGGTCGGGGTATCGCCGGTGGGGGTTGATGCAGAGACGACAATGGGGGTGTTTACGGAGGCAGCGGTTGGTCTTGTCAATTTGTTGTTGCAGTAGGCCCAGAGATGTTCGACGAGACCGAACCACGAGTGGAGTATTCGTTTACAGCATGGATTTTATGGAAGAGATTGGGTGTTGTCATTGTGGGTTGTGAGTTTGTTACGCTTGAGTCTTGCTACGCTCTCTCTCGGCTTTGGCATCGGTGGCCCGTTTGGCTTCGAGAATTGTTGCGCCTGTCTTCACTGCTCTTCCTCGAGCCTGTCTGGCTTGGCCGAGGTCATTTGTGGTCTCCTGGGTAACTTGCAGTTGCTTGAGTTTCTTTTAATGAGTTTTATTAGGAGTTTTTTGCGAAAGCCTTATCGGATAACACCCATAGCGACGTTGTCGTAGAAGAGCCTGACGTAAATGAAATAGTTCTCACGAATTAACGTACGTTATCACACGAGCCCTTCATAAGAAAAACGGTAAGCAAAAACCGGTTGATTAATGAGGTAGATATTCAAAACTTCAAATGACCTGACAGCGGAGCACGCCAGCGAAGCAGGGGTTGTCCGGTAGAACTGTGCCTGTCACGTTAAAACAGGCTCCATACTAAAAGGAAAAGCGACGAGATTGTCAAACGTAAATTTCACCTCGGCACATTACCCCCTCCGTAAAACGGCGCCGGAGGATATGTATAAATCCAGAAGAAATGCGTAACTTAACGATTAGGGGAATGAACATGTTGGCCACTGTGAGTGATATAAGCAGTAGGTTGAGTGCGTGCTGTGGTGGCGGAAGATGCTGTGGACATGTGGAGAGAAGTATGAGGGATGGTGGGTTAGAGGGCAAGGGAGAGGAGGGAGAAGAGGGTGGGGAAAGTGAAAGAGCACGGGGTGGCGGAGGTGGAGGAACAGGGTTTAGGAGTTCAGTACATTTTGTCCTCGTTGCGTGGCTGGCGGCTCCTTCGCAACAGCAACCCTGACTCGGTCGATGCTGACCGCGACCTCTTTGTCACCGCGAAGGATCCGACAGGCCTTGGTGTTGCGTTAGAGCACACGGAGCGCACCTTCTTATGTCATTCCAGCGGACTGTGCAAACGGTCAGGGGCCTCGTCGGCACCACGACTGATTGAGGTGGCCATCTCGCCTGGCAGTCGGAGGGTAGCGTCATACACCAATTCAACTGTGCTACTGTCCACATCCGACTTCAGTGCCGAGCAAATGCCAAGAATCACAAGGAGCAGGTTGCCAGGCTAACTGGCTGGGTTCGCCGTGACACACAGGACGGTCTTTAGCTGGCAGTGGAAACACTCAACCATACCGTTGGTAGCTGAATGGTATCCGTTCGTCCACATGCGCGTGAAGCCAAGAAAGTTGAGGAGGGCTTGGAAAAGGGCAGATCCGAATAGGGCTTCTCGATCAGTTGTAACCATTGATGGGACACCGAAAAGGGTGATCCAACGACTGCCGAAGGCTTTCACGATGGTGTCCGCCTCAATGTGCGGCAATGGGATGGTGTCAGCCCAGCGGGTGTACCGATCAACGCAGATAAGAAGGGGAGCATAGCCATTGGATGGAGGCAAGGGGCCTACGACATTCAGATGCACATGCCTGAACCGTGCGTCAGGGCTGCGGAATGTGCCTGGTAGGGACTTGTTGTGGCGTTTCACCTTGTTGCACTGGCAACTCAGACACGAACGCGCCCAAGCTTTGAATTCCTTGTTCATGCCAGGCTAGATGAGCTTTTCCGCGAGGAGGTTTTGTGAGGCTCGACGCCCAGGGTGGGAGAATTCATGCAAAGTTTGGGAGACAGCTCAACGCATCGCGGGTGGCACAAAAGGGCGATGAAAAGAGGTCAAGACGTCACGCAGGATTGTGCCGGTACCGGTGGTCAAAGGGACGTTTGTAAGTGGAAGACCATTAGCGAACTCGTCGCTAGGACAACCGAATCGTTGTTCATCCTACATGGGACCAAGATCGATCCTGTGGGAGAGGTGAAACCCCGAGAGGGAAGGTCTGGACAGCATGTCAGCCACCTCATTCTTCGTGTCATCAATGTGGCAGACGTCGATGGATTGTATTTGTCAGAATGTGCTCGTATAACAAATGTAAGTGGCTTATGGTCCGTGAAAGTGGTGAAGTCCTGACCTTCAAGGAAGTGTCGGAAATGTTTCACAACCAAGTAACTGACAAGAATTTCACGGCCAAATGTACTATATCTCGTCTCAGCAGGCGACAGCTTCTTAGAAAAGAAAGACACCGGCAGCGTGGAATCGGCTAGGTGTTGTTGGAAGACTGCTCCTGCAGCAGCGACCGAAGCGTCAAATGTGAGGGACAGCGGAGCTTCGGGGGCAGAATGTGTGAGCGAAGTAGCTTCAGCAAGGGAGACCTTGATTCTCTCGAAAGCAGTCAGTGCGTCACCAGTAAGCTCAAAGGGCCCTTCGGACCAGAAAGCGTGTTGGTGAGTGGCAGTATAAGGTCAGCACAGTTCGGTAGGAATCGACGGTAAAAGTTGACCATGCCGAGAAAATTTTGCAGCTGACACTTAGAAGTTGATGAAGGAAAATCACGAATGGATGAAACCTTGGATGGAAGGGGGCGCAGACCTTATGAGTCAACATGATGGGCAAGATCTTCAAGGGAAGGCACACCAAAAGCGCACTGTGTAGGGTTGATGACGACACCATACTCGTCGAGGCGGTCCAACACCAAGGCAGGGCGATCCTTGTGTTCTTCGGTATTCTGGATGGCCATCCAGAGGTCATCGATTTAGGTGTACACAAACGGTTGGCCACGTAAGACATGGTCAATGGAACTCTGAAACGTTTGGGCGGCATTACGAAGACTGAAGAGCGCGCGGATGAATTCAACAAGGCTGAAGGGCGTAATGATGGTGGTTTTGGCGATATCCTCAGGAGCTCCAAGAATCTGCGCTTAGCCTAAAACGGCTCCAGCGAAATCCTGAAGATGTGGCACAGGGTACCGATGAGGATTGGTGGCATTGTTGAAGGCACGGTAGTCGCCACAAGGTCTCCAGCCGCCCGATTTCGCATTGGGCACCATGGACACCAGGAAAGACGCCCGGGTGCCCTCGGGCGATTGAGTGATTCCCATTTGCAAAATGTGTTCAAGTCCCGCCTTCGCGAGCTGAAAACGAGCCGGTGCCAGTCACCTAGGCCGAGTTAACACAGGAGGACCTGCGGCACAGATATGGTGCACAATGTTCTGTTGAACATCCCCATTGCGAAACTGGAGGTCAATTATGTTTTTATGTTCAAGTAGCAGCTCTTGAAAGGGACTAACAATAGTTGTATCCAAGACAGATAAGTGGCAAGATGTAGTCAAGGGAGTTAAACAATGAACAGTGCGACCAGTTGTACGACCGAGGAGCCGGGAACGTCAGCAATCAGCAAGGAGATCCAGAGGGCCGGAAGAGTCAGAAAACTCCCTGGCTGACTGGTCGCCCTGTTTAGACTTGAAGGAGCAGTGGAAGGAACACCGACGGGCTTTGCGCCAAAATTGGTATGATACTAACACATATCGGCGGTCCGAGGTCGAGGGAGAGAGAATGAGTGAGTGACTGGAGGTAAGGCGTCCAAGCTGTAGTTTCAGGGAGGTCGTCTCATCCGCCATGACCGACATCTGCTTCTCTAACTGCTCATTCACTGTCGACAACGAGGATGTAGAGATCCGGGCAACGGACAGCGGCTGGAACCACTGCACCTATATCACCCGGTCCGTCATTTCAGCCAGTTGTGAAACCGTGATATCTTGAGAACCGAACACCAAAACTGCTTAAACATCTACAAGTAGACGCCCTAGAAACATCACCTTGACGCGTTACTCATCAATATACAGGTCCCCAAGGGGAGAACGCATTCGACGGAGAATTTCTGAGGACGTCCGGTCACCCAGTGATTCCTCTTTAATCAACTAATGATAGTGCTGTCGATCAGATACAGCATAAAGTCGGGAAATTTCCGCCTTTAGCGTGGAATAGGGAGTATCTGCAGGGGGATTAGACAGCAAGGACTGGATTTGGGAGATAACGCTAGCGGGAGAACCTCCACATGTTTGGGACATTTCGCCAGCTCCTCGATAACGTTAGCAAAATAAAAGGTTGGTTCAATTCGGATGAAATAAAGTTCTGGAGCACAGTGCCAGAATTCGATCAAAGTAAAATGGACCACATGCAGAGACTGGGTGCGGACATAAAGTTGTTGGTTGGACTGAGACAGAATAAGCAAGCCAGAGGTGGCACAATATCATCAAGATTCGCGGAAAAAGTAGGCGTAAATGGAGTAAAAAGTCACAAATAAATGTAGTACGTTAAATGTCATTTAATATGACAGAAAAAAGGAATAAAGTCTGCGTTAACGTCCGGAGTCACAAATGACGTAAGTGCAATAGTTCTCACGAATTAACGCACGACATATCACGAGCCCTTCATAAGAAAAACGGTAAGAAAAACCGGTTGATAAATAAAATAGATTTTCAAAACGTCAGCGAAGGGGGTTGTCCTGCAAAATTGCGTCTGTCACGTTAGAACAAGCAATACAGTAAAAGAAAAAATAACGAGATTGTCAAACGTGAATTAGTCTGGTACTTCGGCACAAGTCGGTTGGGCAGACGCTCGTCATCCATCTTCGTAAGGTGGTCGCTCCAGGGCAGTTGCGGTCGCCTCGGCATGCCATGGATGCTGAGGATTTCGGTTAGCTCGAGGACTTCCTTGTCCGGGATCCTGTCTTGCTACCTCTGCTTCTGTATCCTCCGAAGGTAGCTGAGGGAGAATTGATCGAGTTTCCCCGCCTGTTTCTCATAGACTACCCAGATCTTCGCACCGTATAGTAGCGTTGTCAAGATGACAGCCATGTATATCTTGAGTTTGATGCTGAGATGAAGGCCGTGGCGATTCCAGACTGGAGGCTGCAGCTGCCGAATGCGTAGCTGAATTTGGAGATCCGGTGCGTAATCTCTTCGTTGATTTTGTTTTTCCGTGATAGCGTACTGTCAGAATAAGCGAACTTGCCAGTTGTTTTTATCTGAGTGCCATTGACAGTGATAGGAGGGTGTTTTATTCAGTGTTGGGCGACGGTTGGTACAAGGCCACCCTTCTGTCCATCTTGAGGCTCAGCCCAAATTTTTCTCAGCCGGGGACGAAGAGGTTCATGCTCCTTTGCACGAAAGGAGTTTATAGGCAGTGGCTGTTGCTGTCCGCGTGTATGCTTGCATTCGTCCTATGTTCAGAAGTCGGCCATCAGTCCTGTAGATCATAATGGTTCCAGGGTGCACAGTACGGAAGGCTTCCGGCTGCATGAGAGGGAACGTGAGCATGGAAAAGGTGGGAACGAGTAGACAGCCCTGGATCACTCCATTGGTCACTGCGAATGCTTCTGAGACTATCTCATTGCTCCGATGCGCGCCATTATCCCGTCGTGTTTTTGACTCACCATATTCGTGAATTGCCTAGTACAATCGAATTTCTGCATGATTTCCCAGAGTTCATCGCGATTCACCGTGTCGAAGGACTTTATAATGTCGACAATGATGACATAGAGGTCGGCACGCATTTCCTGGCATCTCCGTTGCAGTTACCGGGCAGCGAGAATCATGTTTATTGTTTCGCGGTTCCCTTGGGATCCACATTGACTTTCCGGGGGGAGTTCTTGTTCCAGATGGATGTTGAGACGACTGAGGAGGATGCGCGCAAAGATTTTCTCGGGAATTTTGGGGAGAGAGATGCCTCTGTAATTACCACGGAGTTGGTGGTCCCTCTTGCGTTTGCATATGTGGACGATGATCGCATCCTTGAATTCCTGAGCAACTCGTCCGTTAGGCCACATCTCCTGGAAGAGGGAAGCCAGCTTGTCTATCGGTCGAGGGCTCTATCGGGATTATGTCCTTCAGAACTCCTGTAATCTTCCGTTTCTCATCCAGACGGCTTGATAAGTTAGTTAGGATTCCGAAGACGACAAACTGATTTGGCTTCCGTGGCAACAGACGCAAAGAAGCATCTGGCTTTGTACGAGTCACAGAGAATATTATGGAAGCAGACTTGAGTAGGTGGAAATAATGACGGTGAAAATGGATGCCACTCAAGTGAATTCTGTGTTCGTTTTAGGGGAACCGAGCACTGATCAACGAGATTAGCCAACTCCAAAGCAGTGACCACACAGTGGCTCAGCTAATACAAGAAAGTTAACAAACCCAGAAGTACCAGAGAAGGCGATCTCACCGCTGTTTTATCTCTACGCCCGTTAGATACTAGACAATTCTTTGAACACAAACTAACCATCCGAGTCCCTGTACGCGTCCAAAAAAGCTCAGACACAGTGCTAAATGCAGCAGGCCAACATCTGCAGGGAAAAACTTTGACTGCCCAAAAAAATTGGCTCATGTGTTAAATTCCTGGTCTTTTGATTGGCGCTTTCGCTAGTACGTTTCAATCTTTTCCTCTTTATCGTACCTTTAGATCACTTTTTAAAATCGGTTACATTAAACGTCCTTAACTATGGACTTAGCGTTTTCC
>CACRXP010000109.1:843670-861918 GCA_902702965.1 Spirometra erinaceieuropaei | reverse complement strand
GGTTTTCGGGTTACGGTTAGGGTTTGAGCGTATGATTAGGTTTCAGTATTACGGTTAGTTTTTCCAGTTATGGCTATGTCTAAGGACTACGGTAACGTTTACGATTTCGGTTAGGGTTAGAGTTGCCGTTAAGGCTAACGGTTAACGCTTAAAATTGAGGTTAGGGTTAGAGTAGGATTAGGGTTAAGGTCGCCGTCCGCTTCCCCATTCCTGGTTACCAACTGCGATCTGACCGCTCTAACAACCTGACGACGCGAGTTTAATCACATGTGGGTCAAGTTATCCGCCCAGCCTAATGCAATATATGTAATCAACCCAATCTGATACAATAAGTTGACAGCCCAAGTAGGATTTCCTAAGTATGATAACAATGCGATCTCTTATCAAACCAGCTAGCGAAATGTTCATACAAGTTGTCACTATTATGGGACGGTAATCCCCTCCTGCCTAACGGAATCTTGTCCACGTGAGTCTTGCGTTTAACCATACAGATGTCACTGCCATGGGCACGGCTGATCATCTAGGCCAACATTTGAATTTTCAGGCCGAAGAAGCCCAAAATTCCTTGTCTGAAGACATGACAAACAACTCGGGATTGTTGTGCCATGTTGTTGGATGAACTTCCCTCTGAAGGCAGCGCTAAGCGACAACTGCACGAAGTTCAGTGCTGTAGGTGATCCTCGCATCGTAATAGGAACTGCATTTCCAATGGTACACAAACGGATGTGCCACCGATAGTAGTAGTAATGCCCTACCGAGGATCAAATCTGATACAGTAAGTTGACTGTCCAAGCAGGATTTCCCGAGTAATCAATCTAGAATACACCAGATGACTACAACGTTCACTTAACTGTAAGGTGTTTTTGAGGATTTGAGTAATCTATTTGATACAACTGTGAAAACATCAGCTGCCACGGTGGCGTTCGGACCGACTACAGCAAGTGCAAGGCTTGAGTGCAGCTTTTTCCGGAATGAGAAGTCGGGGAAATAGCTCATTTCTGTTGAAGTGTCTATTGAAGTGTCTGTTGAAGTGTCTCCATTGAAACACATACGCCAATCCGTAACATCTACGGAAATCACTTGGTCAAACGAAGCCCGCGACCGGGAGCTCTGGTTGTAATCAAGCCTGGCTCTTGCTGGTGTGGGTTCGAATCCCACAGAGGCCACCGAGTTTTTCACAATTGAGTCAGAGAAATTATTCTGCGATCAATCGTTTACCAGTCGCGACAATGGGACCACCACTGTTCCGAAGATGCCACGGCGGTGAATTCCGCGCGAATTTGTTTATAGTGAGTCAGACTCGCACAGCATCTATTTCGCTATCCTCCCAGAGATGCACGAGGACGCAGTGGCTGGCAAAGCTAAACAGCCCGTCCATGAGCGACACACACCACCTGGCCGCATACACAGGCTTCGTTTAGAGGTTTCGGGCACTTCTGAAGTGAGAAGATCGCTTTTAGAATGGACCGCTGCAGCTTGACTCTCAGGCCTGAGAAAGACGCAAAGAGTTTGTTATTTGACAAGCCACCATACTATTATTGTTTAGCCGAGGTGACGGTAGGAGAACACGTTTTATTGTTTTTAGTGAGAAAACAAAGCTCTCGGTTCAAACTTAATAGAGAGCTAGGGGGAGAGAAAGGAAAAAAGGAAGAGCGAGGGCGTGGATTGCCTTTTAGGCTTTATCCACACCAAATAGTGAATTGTTTAATTACTTTTCAGTCTACTGGACTGAAACTCTGAGATTTTATTGAGCCGTAAGGTGAGTGGATAGGCTTTAGATGCGGACGCCGACTCGGCTAGAATGTGTCGACCTTGAGTGATAAATGAAGATTGCAAAGTCTTATTTGTTAAAACGCACCACCTCTTCTGTCTAATTTTCATACTCTAGCGGGGTCAGCACGAGACCTTCCTCCATCGGTTTGAACTCTTCTGCAACCGTCGATCCCTTGAATAATGGTCTGTCTGACCGCGCAGACCAGGAAGATATTGAAGCTGAAATTATGAACAAGAGTCAGACTGACACTGGTACAAACAGCGATGTAGACAAGGATAAGGAAGTACTGGAGCCACATGCGGTGGAAATTGAGTACTGGCGCCATCCAGAGGACTGTTGCGCTGCATTCATCTGGAAGCGGTGCTCACCCATCTGTCGTCCTTGTCTGGAAACCCGAATTGGTCGAGCCTGGGGAAGTTTGCGCCAGGGCTGCTATTACATTGTTGAGAATCGCTTCTTTGAGGGGTTCATATTTGTCATGATCATCGTCAGCAGTGGCACCTTGGTGAGTTTTTGCTGCCGTGACTCACCAATTTATTTCTTGATTTTGATTGTGCATTGGGCTGAGAATGAAAGCTAGAATGCAGAAGAAGATGGCTAAATCGAGGTAAAAGTTCGGCGGTAATCAGGGAAATAAAGTGCGGAGCACTAGACTTAAGATGTGGTATGTCATACAATTTGGGCGATCCATGCGTCCAGCAGGCCATGTAATCTCAAGTGAGCATCTTCCCTCTATCATTCTAATAAGCGCCAATTTACAGAGAATATAGTGTGCATTATCAGTCAGAATATTTAATAAAAAGGAGTCATATAATATGACAGTTTCCCTAAGTATCGGGCGTGTCACCTACTACGTGAATACATTAGGACTTCGAGCTTGACAAGGAGCGCCGTTTCTGGGTAAGATGATTCACACGGGAATAGATCATAGCAATCGTTCAGACTTCTTAAATCGTTTCACTTGTGAAACAGGAGTTCGTTCTCGTCACACCGTTTTTATATGGACAAATATTATTGTTAAATCAGAAGCGTTAGCGTATAGTCGTACGCTGTTCGTACTACAGAAGGCGAGAGGTTAGGTCACGATAGTAAAAATTTGGAGAGGTTACTTGCCATAATTCTTTCTCTCACTCTTTTATCTTCCACCACATCTCATCTCCAACAGAAAGTCAGGGAGATTGGCATTGACATTCTATGCAGTGATTGTGCGCGCATAGCTCACTGTTCACATGCACCAAACGTCACTTAGTCTGTCTATCACCGAGAGCCAGTGTTGGTTGTTGTTCTGGCTCCGGATGGCATTCGTTCCGAAGTCCAAATAGGCACAGCTATACAACTGCTGAAAAAAGATGCGGGCGACGATGAGGGAGATTTGGATGACGAGTAGCCATAACGGATTCCCAGGCAGGGGAGGGCGACTGAGGATTTGACGCCGAGTGATTTTGTTGTCAAGCTTCCAAAGTAGGCGCTTTGCTAATAAGACACAGGCGTGCGTCCTGTGAGCTGTGATCGAAGATATTCCAGGTCAAGTGGGAGTGATACTCATCAAACCATCCATATTGCGGGAGGAATTGCGAAAAATCCCGTCTTGCCTTGGAGCGGCAGTGCAGAATCCGGCCCAGGCCATCAATGATCGTTCGGTCTCACCTATGTCCGTCGGCCCACTCTTTAGCTGTTGCTTACACATTGTTGTGCGACTGTTTGCGAGGACCTCGGGTCGGAGTTACAGGGTGTTATGAAATGGTCCGCTATTGCATCCTGCGACAGGGATAGATGAAAGAACACTAGTGCAATTGAACTAAGCAGCCGTAAAACCATCGCCTGTGTCAATACTTTGACGTAGTACGACAGGAGAGTATCTAATTTTTATGCCCTTGTCCGTCGTTTTCAAGCCTGATATTAGCTTCTATCCAAAAAACCAACTAAAGCCCTGGAGGAATCACTACTGCAAAAATTACATTTTCATGGATTGTGTACAAAGAGGAATTAAGGGTATACAGCAATTATATACCACCTTATAAGTATTAGTAATTTCCTCTGTACAGAGGTCCATCCCGAAACGGTTTGCGTTGCTAGACAAAAATTCGACAGTTTCCTTGATCGGATGTGTTATCCGCTAAACACATAGCGATGATAATGACAGGGGGAGAAGCGTCCTGTCGGGGCTGTTAGGAAGCACATCTCTAATTTATTTGCAGGAACGTTTTTAGGAAAAGTGTCCGAAAACTCTACCAATAAGGCAGTCATTCGGGCGATAGCTGAAGCCATGTTCTTTTGTTTAACTAAAACTATCCCCAATTGCTCCGCTGTCGGCCTCTAACTCTGTACCTGTTGAATCCAGGCCATTGTTTTCTAAGTCTTCGGCTCTTCATTCAGCCTATAATGCGTTTATTTTAGGCCCTGGAAGACAAATACCTGCCGTCGAGGCCTACCCTGAAAATGATTCTGGAGTATATGGACAAAGTTTTTACAATCATATTTCTATTGGAAATCATTCTCAAGTGGTTTGCGTATGGCCTCCAAAAGTTCTTCAAAGACGCCTGGTGTTGGCTCGATTTCACCATTGTCGGGGTGCGTCCAGAGCTTGTACCTACCTGTCTTCCCTTTTGGAGTGCGCTGTTTTAATGTATATCAACGGTTCGAAACGCTCGTTTTACTGTTTTTTTTTTCGTGCTTTTATACGGTGTCTGAGCAGCGAAAAGTCATTTCATGGTTAAAACTAGCTTCCGGAATTCTCTTTTTGAGACCAAATGTCCCTAGAGCGGAAAGGACATAAGCACCGCGGATCCGAAATTCGGCTAGGATGTCGACTTTACACACTTTTGG
The DNA here is from genome assembly GCA_902702965.1 of Spirometra erinaceieuropaei. Lineage (NCBI taxonomy): Eukaryota > Metazoa > Platyhelminthes > Cestoda > Diphyllobothriidea > Diphyllobothriidae > Spirometra > Spirometra erinaceieuropaei. The sequence continues at coordinate 857,318 of CACRXP010000109.1, read as the reverse complement.
ACTCCCCAACCATTATATTTAACATTTAGCGTTTAGTAAGTGTTCTGCCTGATTCAGGAAACACGCAATACTTCGAATATCTATTGGTGCGAGTGCTGAATGCGGTTGTGTTCGTCAATTATCATGGTGTCTTTGTTCAACGCCGGAGCACGTAAAGGTCATTCACTATTCCCAACGATCGGTTCTCGACACTGGCCTTACAGCCTGACCGACTGCAACATGCGCATAGGCGCGCATTCCGGCGATCGCGGCTGTCCAAGCCCCACTCAAACAGGCCATCTCCCCCCAGCCAGGCCATTTGGCCAAAGGACGCTTGAACTTGCGCCTTACAAACCTATAAAACTGGTCGACCGCGGTTTTGCTCCTTCTATCAGGTATTGCTTAACACCGCTGACAAATGCCCTAGTCACTCCATCGAGTACTGCTGACTAAGGCAGAAATACAGGGCTCACTACATTGTAAAGTTCCTAGTCCTGTTGGCTTCGGTCTTCTCATGGTAACTGGAAACTGGTCTGATGCTAGTGACGCTCAAGGAACAATCATCATCTCAGCCGCCAAAGTACCTAGAAAACGTCCGATTATGGTCACCGAAGCGGAAGCTTTGACTTTCTCGGTTACATCGAGACGATACGAGGCGCGGTTTCGCAGTAGTTTACGACGATGCCATACGTATCAAAAACGAAACCCAAATAAAAAAATCTACAGAAAATTTTTTAAGTGGGTTGCAATGGATACGCCAACTTTACTCCAGTCTTAAAAAAAAGCAATTCCACCCAATATATTTCAGTAGATAAAGAGACACTCATGTTAGCCTTCCGATTCCATAAATATACTTAGGAATACCTAACAGTGCAGGGCTCTGAGGCACCCTTATCTGCGACTGTCTCTGATGATGGACTCGAGTGAGAATCCGAATCGTCAGGCCAATAAATTTCTTGTTCCAGTGATCGCCTCTTTGTGTTCTGCACCTTAAGTATCAAATGCTTATGCTTACCAGACGCTGGGAGTTCTCACAGAGACAAGTGATACTGCTTGAACAGCCAATCATGATGTCCTGCTGAAGTCTTAACGCTTCAAGCCAACACTACCTAGTGAAATAAAAAGAATTGTGGATCAGGCATTTAACCCGATATTATCTATGAGATTCGACGACGTCAGCTCAGGCACGCAGTCGTACTTGTAAATTTCCGAATTCAGTGTGATTCCTTGCTGTCAGCTAGCATTGTCAATGAAGTACTGCGAAGAATGAAGAATACTTGCATCCGATAAAAACCAAGATCTCTTATGAAACCCACAAACGCAAAGTTCATACGCGTTAAAGACGAGACTCCTCTTCTGCCTAGCGGAATCTTCTTCAAGAGAGTGTTAAGTTTAGCCACGAAGATACCACTGTCATGGACAAGGCTGATTATGTGGAAAAGCTGGATCTTCGGGGCCTAAGAAACCCACAGTTCCCTGTCTAACGATGGGATTGAAAATCCAGGATTGCTGTGCAGTGACTGAACGAACTTCCCTCTGAAGGAAGTGATAAACGTCAGCTGCACACGGTATAATGACGTAAGGGATTCCCGCATCGTGATAGCAAACGCAATTCTAATGGTACACAAAACTAGTGTGCCTTACACAGAATCGCACATTTAGAGCCTGGCTAGGTGGTCGTTAAGATGCCTGGAGCGCTTGTCGGATGGACTATTTGACAGTAGAAATAATTTCCCTTCACGCTACCGATAATCTAATGTGCGGGCGTAATTACCGAAGAAGGCACTCTTCTTCTGGCGGTGTCAATTTTATTCTCCTCAATGACACCTGAGTTGGCTATTGAATGCTTCTCTTTGTCTGCAAGATGACCGAATGGTAACCCCAGCACAGAACATGATAGAATTGCCTCTTAAAATTTGGCTCCAAAACTACTACTTATCCGACAGTCGATATCTCCGACAAGATAATGCAACGCTTCGACCCTTCACTTCATCGGGACTCCTTGCTAAACGACTTTTGCAGCGGTCAAAAAACCTATTTCGGCCTCTTTAACCCACATACTAACCTTGCTACATTCGCGGTGACTTCGGCATCAGTTAGAAGAACCAGATGTAATTTTTTCGCTAACTGTTGTGAGATGCACTACTATCTACACACAGAGAGACCTCAACCGGCCATCTGGCATTCCTACACGTAAGCGTGTGAGAGCTGAACGATGGAAATGTTGCAGCGTGTGTCTAAAGAAGTAAACAACGGGGCCGAAATTATGTGTTGTTAGTATGGTAAATAATTGTACAATTCTATGATACTGGCTGCCTGTTGGTGGTTTGTGAATATTACGAGGTTATTCCGCAGTAGTTGATGGATGTCAGCTCAAATATTCATATCGAATTTCGAACTGTGCCTGAAATGGTCTGTTCCGAAAGATTAACTCCAAGTTATCGCATCAATTGCCTTGGAAATTGAACAAGGCAAGAGACGAAACAGTCCAGCTTGGGGCAAAAGAAACCGATAGGATTTCCTTCCATCGTGCTTTAGGTATTGCAGCAGGAAGGTAGAAGTTGGAATATCGACACTGCTTATTCAAGTCCAATGGGTATTTAACCAACTTGGTGGAAAGCTGCTCCATGTATGAAGACCGAAGAACGGTTGGCCGGGTTGAACAAGCGTGTCTGAACCGGAAGTTCTTCGCTTTGTCTCTGACCTCTGCATATAAACTGCGAAAACTAGGGGGTCTTGGCATTCATACTGTACTCAAAGCTGTCGTCGTTATGGACGGAATTGTCTTGGGTTAAAGGCTCTATAGTCCGAAGAAACAACAAGACACCTGGTTACCAACATTTCGGGTATATGCGATTTCCTTTGAATTTACGTCACTGAACAGTGACGCAACATCCTGCGAGAACATGGCCCTCGCACTGCCTTGGAAGTCGTCTATGACGTCAAAGAATTCACTGTTTTCCCGGTGACTGCGTGGTGTCGGTTAAGTGGGCATCATCTGTATTTTTACTGATAACCGCTTTGCTGCGCCATGATACGCTGAACTCCGCATATCCAGTGAAATGGCTCTGTGGATTTTAAGCAAGTCGTGAGTCGACGGCCACACTTTTCCGCTGGCTTCAATAGCTTAATTTCTGACTAGTTCAATAATTCATATAGTTCTGAGACTTTGGAACTACGTTTTTACGTGGTTACTTTGTCCTTCTCTCCTTGTACTTTTCTAATTTTGCACCCACGAAATACAATCAATTTTACGCCTTGACTAGAATCCTTTCTATTATTTTTCTCGTCTCTAACTAACACTGTTGCATGAAAGGTAAACCTCTCTTTCGAAAAGTGGCTAATGTCTCCATATGTTTCCATTCTTCCATTTAAAGTTTGCTATAAAAACAGCATTTAGCACTTATCAGAGAACTTACTTAGGTTTGACAGGATAACGATCTCCCACATTTGGTCTGGTGGGGCTTACCAATAATCTCTAAATGCAGTCTTGCAGAAGCTCACCACTTGTCATACATACCGGCTTCTCTTACGATTGGTTGGCAACTTTTCAACTTTTTGTGTCATATATAGGTAATTAAAATTGGTCATTTACAAATTTCAATTAGTACACCGTCTTTTGACTGGCTTAGGGGAGAGTCAAATATTTTCCTTTTGGGAGGCTGTGAAGACGCAATTTCACTAACACCATCCTTCATTAAAGCTAATTAGATTCGCAATCGACGCAGCTCTTCTTTCTTTGAAGTGGGCATTTTGGAAGCAGTCTAACTGTAATTATATGTCTACTTACTGAAGTCACGGCATAGTTTGCCATTGGTACTGCAAACGTACCCACCTATGTGATCTTGAGCGTGCATACTGACTTCCTTTCCAGATCGCCATTGTTAGTCTTTTCATGAGCTACTTCAGTACGGGCAGCAAGTCAAACATGAACTCTTTCAAAGCTATGCGGACACTGAGGGCTCTTCGGCCCCTGCGTGCCCTCTCCCGGTGGGAAGGAATGAAGGTAACATGACGTATGGTTTCCTTGCAAGCTCGAATTTGATGGTCTTCTGTTATGTAAAACTACGCGATGCTCAATAAATTTCTGATGAGTTTGAAATCTTATAAATTGAGTATCGTCAAGAAATTTAGCCTTTGAAAACAGGACGCGAGAACAAAGTTCATTTCAGTACAGGGGACCATTCCTATGAATTTTCAGTAAAAAGTTCATCAGTGCGGGGCTGACAGCTACGTTGACTTATTTTAATCGTTCTGTCTCTACCAATCCTTGTTTTGTCATATGGATAAGCTTTGCCCACTTCATAATGCGTTTCTTTGACCGGAAATTTTCTTTTTTCTCACAAATATTATCCGTGGGGGTTGATAATTAACGGGGAACTCACACATATCCAGCCCCACAGAACAAAAAGAGGCCGATCCACACAACCTTGTGTTCACATCCCGTTTCTCTCTCTCCAGCTGCTGTATCAAGGAGCCAATTGGACGCCTCGATGGTTTTGTTTTTTAATGTGGTCCAGCTCAGGAAGACTAAGTATGACACACCCATAAGGAATTTGCTCACGCTCAGCTCACACTATACGATTATGATACTGCACAGAAGGCTGTATGGAAACGATTTAGGTGGTGCATTTTTGACACCTACTATGGAAAGATGAAACTCACCCACTGAGAGCATTCCCCCCTTGGGGCGGACGCAACTACCGACCGGCCGGATTTTCGCCGAGTACGTCAACTACCTGTGCCCCTGGGGTCTCTTCACAGACCATGCAAATAATCAACGTCCCCGTAGCTCAGACTCCGAAGGGGATCGTACTGTAGTCTGCAGAAAATGGATTTATAGACAAAATGAACTCGAACAGCCGACCTCTCAAATTTGTGTCGAATGGTCTGGTTACAGAGTGGATTATGATACTTGATGCAAATTTTAACGGCCAGTTAATTAAGGCCGTTCCATTCCTGGGTGTGCGGCGCGCGCTTTTATAGTCTGCGTCAAAGTGTAATTACGTCTTATCGAAATTATTTTCCGTAAAAATGAGGTTTTAGGGAATTGCAGCACATCAGATACATATGCGCCTTTCTTAACTTCTAAACAACTAAGCGGAACACTACCGAATTATCAAGGTAATAGCAGAAAATCTTGTAAAACCATAATTGTTTCGTCATTAAGTGGTGGTTGGGCTTTTCCTCTGTCGAAACTAACGATTCTACAGATGACAGGGCTATCGTTTGGAGGAAATAGTTACTAAGGTGTTCAAGGTTCCATTAATGTTGGGAAGTCATTGGTTCCATCCTCGAAAGCGTCTTGATGTAAAGCCGGTGGTACTTAAAATCAAACAATCTCGGGAAATTTACGGTAGCCAACCCGCGATGATTAGCATGCGTACATCTTTAAAATAATCCTCTCGGTGTACTTGAAGTTATCTTCAGTCATCAAAAAGTGGTTTTTACGCAAATCGGACCATAGCTGGAAGGACTTGCGCCACATCAACCGTACCTCATCTTTCGAAGCCTCATCTTGTTCAGTGAGTGGACTGCGCCAAAATGACCAGTCTTGAGATAAGGCGCTATGAAGTTGGTTTCCTTTATTGAGTTACCGAAGGTACAAATGCGCTTCCACTGGGTCCTGAGACACTAAGACTAACTCCCATTTTGTAACATGAGCGGGATCGCTCTGCTAAGCGCATTTTCGTGTAGTCACATGTGGGGGCTAGGTAGAAGGTCCAGTCAGAGTGAAATGAACAAGGCATGCAGTTTGGCGGTGGCTACGGCGGTCAACCTATGTGTATCACTACTCCCGTCTTGGGTATCCCACACGTCCATAATTGCCTGTTAGTTTGAAGTAAATTATACCTTTAACCTGGACAAACAAGTACAGTGCGGGCTCAGCAATACACTTGCCTATGAACTGCCTAGGAAAACTCAAAATAGTCGGGTGAATTATATAAAATTATGTTAGACCCTAAAAACGTTTTGAAATTTCGCGATCTGGGGCTGAGATTTAAATGGCTAATCGTGGAGAATAAGACAAAAAGCTTGTATTTCCTTTAGTGCTGATATGGGCCCTATCGGTTTGTGACTGTCTACCTCTATTTGAACGCCTGTCATGACCAAGACGTCAGAAACGCCTCCTGAAACCACACCAAACTGACGAACGTCACATCCTGCGTGGTGTTAGCGTCTTCAGTCGTTGTTGACTGAACCCTATGCATGTCAAAACGATTGACCCCAGTCTAAATCACGCATCTATCCAATAAATATTTGACGTACAACCTTAACTTTTTACCTAAGTCTAAAGTTTTCACTTCAACTGCGTAATTATCCATGACTGTCCATCAATAAAGTTTGAGTACTTAGATCATAAATAACTTGTTTTGTACCTTTTGCTTCAGATAGTCGTGAATGCCCTACTGCAAGCTATTCCATCCATATGCAACGTCGTTCTTGTCTGCATGGTGTTTTGGCTGATTTGTTCCATCATGGGAATGCAACTTTTTGGTGAGCTTGCTTATTTAAGTTTCTATTAGAATCCTTTCACGCACGTTTTAACATGCTTTGTGTGAGTTTGCCTTGGTAGTATGGGCATTAAGTCCATTGTGAGGCCCAATGTTTTGTGTATCCAGAAAGACCTGCTTGTAATTGCGTTGCTTATGTCCAGAAACTGATAAACGGTCTTCTGTGTTAGACAGTAAGCTCGTGTGATACCACAAAGTCGCACAATTTCTGGCCAGAGTCCAAAGTCTGTCCCCCTTTCGTTTTTTTACGGAACTCAAAGGTTGGAGGCCACGCAGGCGGTCGCATAGCGATTAGTAATCAGATATAGAGAAATGTTACGACAAAGGACTATGGAAACCGAAGGGTCCGTTTCCAGCTTAACTGCCGTCATCAGCCAATAGTGTCTCAATTCCAGACCGGGGCCTGAGTTTTTAAACAGAATTCTTTGAGCACTGAACTGCTTCAATTCAAACGCTCTGCCCCCCTCCCCAGCCATGAATCCGGGTCTATCGACGAGATCAGGAACAGTTATAGTCACACGAGTGGCAAATAAGCCTGCAGTGGCCATTCTCATGTTCATTGTCCACTCTGATAATACTCATCGACCATCGAAGGATGCTTCTTTTCTGCTCTGCCCATGGCCTGGTTAAGGGTGAGCGAATCCCTTGAGCGATCAACACTGGAAATCTGCATCCAGATTAGCTGTCGACCAGAAATCGCCCAGCCCTCCACTTACATGGGAAAGCGTACACCTGACGGAAAATAAACGTCTCCCTCTCTCTGATTATACGAGAAAACGCAGGTGGTGTCTAATTTTCAACAGCCTTTCATAGACATGCTTACCTACCTTCGATTTTACGACGGCCTTTTGAACAAGATTTCGTCTGCATTGTTGAGAGCGTCGCAGCCCGTTGGAAATGCAAATTTCTTAGTCATAAAACTGGCTGGAAGGCGGGTATTGCTGAAATAATCAAAATATAATTGTTATTTACTTGAATTGCCGTCTATAACAAGTCTCACTGTTCCGAAGCGTTATTCAAGTAAAGCGTGAAAGTGGGGAAAAGTACGTGAACTGGTGTCAATCGCTCCGCACATAAGGTCGCCAGTTAGCTTCAAACGCCAAACGTCGACAGAGTTCGACCGGGTATGATTCATTACACCTACTTGAAAACACGGTGGGATTCGATAGTCTGGATAGATTAGTTCCCTTTCCGGGCCTTGCGGATAGGCAAAGTATGTTATGAAGTACTGGTCAAGAAAGTGTTACTCGACTGGTTTAAGCCGTGGTTGGGGGAAAAGAGGATCAATCCCGATATCGAAAATGACTTGAACCAACTGAAGAAGCGATATGCGACCGAACTCTAAAGGGGAATACGGGGATAAAGGCTACCTTCCATGATCGAGGAAATGCCTTCACCCACCTGTCAGGCCGCCAATTTCCAAACTCATTGATCAGACGTTGTAAAAGTACCTGATTCAAAGCTGCTATACATACTCTTCATGATTCTATTCATCTCCGGGCCTAATTTGGACCGACGCTTTTCTTTTTCTTTGGGTTGCAAGCTACAAAAACCTAGCCATTGCTTACTTCGCCAGGCTCCACTGGACGTCCTGGAAGTAATGCAAAAGCTAGTGATGGGATTATGTCGAAACTTGACTAGACTGGAAAATTGGAGTTGCGTCTTACGTCTCAAATGAAACCAAAATATATGCACTCAAATAAACTATGGCTGAACTGGCAGATTACGTAATTCAAATGCCCGATTATTTACTGACTCGGGTCGAAATCTGAGATCGTCCCAGCCTGCGCTTAGGATATGACCGGCTGATTACATCAACCAAGCAGAAATGGCCACTTCAATCTGCTACGGCTTGGTTAGTTTACCTCCTTCAGGGATTGAATTCTTTAAACAGATGACCGAGGAAGGTCAGGGTTCACATGAGGGCTATAGAGATGACTTAAACCAGGATGAAAGTGCTGGAGGTTCAGTGCATGTGTGAGCAGAAAAAGGAACGGACAAATAATATGATTCAGTCAAAATTATTTGCAATGAAAACGTCGAGCTGTGCGGAAAGAAAATGGGGGAAAAAGCCTTGTATTGGTAGTGAGTTTGACACTGCCCATTCTTCCAGTGAATGGCGCCCAAAGTCATTCGGCGCGGTCTGACTAACTTTCAGAGCTCGAGTCAAATGTTTGCCGTAGCTTAGTCACTCCCTGAAGTTCGATCCAATATATGACTTGTGAGATTGGCCGGGGAGTACGGCTAGGCAACACCAGTAACATTCTGCTGAAATTCTCATCGTCTTCTCCACATTAACTTGTTAGATGCTGCATTGGACGATTACAGGCAAGCTCAGTGAAGTCTACAGAAAGGCTTCTTTGTAAACAGCAGTGCATTAGGAGTCACCGACATTTTGATATAATGACCAACTAGGGTCAAACCTGGGGATCATTTCTCCTCATTTCCGAACGTTATTTACTATTGGGAAAACCGTATTTAGACGATGAGAAGGTTGCCTTTCTCCCGCCCTTCATTCCAGCAATGACCTCGAATAAGCCGAAATCAAGTAGACACTCGGTAACAATCGGGAGATGGCACCCAAAAAATCCGTTACCTAGAAATAATACCTTTAACAGTGGACTCAAACGCCTTCAGGCTATATCAGCGGTTGCAGGCCTACTTTCACGCACTACTTGGACTTTCCGCGACGGCCTAACATGGGCTGGCCAAACTAACATCGCTGGAGGTTACATGGACGATGGTCGCTGTTACCCAACCTTCCCCATCGTTATACACGTACACCTGAATATACGGCATACATTCGCATTATGGTAGTTTATTACAAAACAAAATCACTTTTAAATGGGATAAGTCTGCAAAACATGGGACAGGAACAGTTCCCAGGCAGCTGTCAAATATATGGCATTGAGGCCAAAACAAAGAAGATACTGTACTTCGTCTATGTGAACCCACACAGCTCCTCCATCGTGGAGTTTCCTTTTCAGTCTACTCCAGTATGCCTCAATGACATTGGTGTGCCGTCCGGTGGTAGTGTCCTTAAAGTTCTTTGAGTGGTTAACAAAGAAATGGAGATAACCTTCTGAGGGAAGACGATTATACGCCTTCCACTCGTCCGTTACTACTATACTGCCTTTGGTGACCCATTTTGTAATAACGGAACGGAGAGCGGGCCAACTTCGATCATTCACCTGTTCAAATAAGGCTTTCCGTCGGCTAATATCGTACATCCCGACCAGCCACCACCCATAAAACCCCTATTACCACCTGTCCCGTAAGACAGACAGCTTTGCTTAAGCGGATTTTTTTGGGTGCCATCTCCCGATTGTTACCTAGACACTCAACTCTATATAGACCGTAAGTTTAATGCGTAGCGAGCTGCGAAAATCCAAAACCTGAGCACTCGGATACCTTGAGTCCAACGACGGACACGAACCGCTGAACTCTCGAATTCCCCTTGAGTGTTCTAATCACCTGAGTTATCGGCGGCTGGTCAGAGCCCACGACGCGAACTCGAAAGGTCAGCAATTCAAGTCTGCTGCGGGGCTCAGTGTTTTTGGCTGCGTGAATTTCGAATTTTTGTAGTCTGCTACCTATCAATCCTACGGACTATACAGAGTTGACCGTCCGCTTCGTTTTCGCTAGCGAACTCGAAGAACTTTCAATTTATGCACTGCAGAGTATGAACGCGTAGATTTTCTGACCAACGGTGCGACATGTCAGAGATATCAGTTGCCATGGTAGGGCTTCGTAAAATCTGTAGCCATAAAGTCCAAAACGGAAGAATTGTATTCTGAACTTCTCCAAGTGCATTTAGATATTAACACCGCTGGGCGTTGGGACATCGATCCATCTTCACACTCATGTTCTAAAGCAGAGTAGCAATGGTACCCGCTTAATGAAAATATGAACTATATAAACAGAAAGGTATAACATTTTCAAGTATTTCATTATTTCCAATAAATCGGCATTTCAGACCACTCGTGCATTAAGTCACTCCAGTAATCAAATTCGCAAAGGCACTGAAGCAGCAGCGGCCGAGTGCACGATAAGCGAGCTGCGCAAGGAAATTTTTTAAAGTCTACTAAGGTCCAGTCAATGCTCATTACATAAAATACTAGTTGATTGGAAGAATAACAGGAACATTCTAACAGGGCTTGACTGAATCACCTCAGCCGCCTTCCAAACTATAGTGAATCAAACTGCAGCTAGAAACTGTCATCTGTAATATCTGGATGAGCTTTGATGACGATCAAACGCGACCGCGCGTATTTTTCATCGCGATAGGCGTGGAGAGTCCACTCTAATAAATGGATACTGCAAGGGGCCATTTTTTTCTGAACTTCGACCATGCCGTAAATTGGAACGGAAAAATATACTGAAACGTCAGAAATGCCCCGGGTAGATCGTTGAGATGATTTGACTGGAAAACGAGTAAAAGGAGCAATTCCTTGCACTCAATAGCTCCCGTCGACCCAATCTGCTTTTGAAATATACCTTTCTACTATTTGCCTGCTATTAGACTTAACCATATATCTTCATTTTTAATCCGCTTTTCGATCTTAATTTAACTGTTTTCTTCCACTTTGGAGGCGGAAAATTTCGCAAGTGCGTAAGTGAGGCCACAGGCCAGCGTCTACCAGCCTCACTTTATCCCAACCGACAGATCTGTCAACTGCACCAGCAACTTTATCGAAACGTGAGCTGGGACAACTCCAAGATCAACTTCGACAATGTGCCCAACGCTTTTCTGGCGTTGCTTCAAGTGGTAAGCCTTATCAGAATGTTATTCAATCAGATCAAATAACCTGCGACTAGGGAACTTGGCCACTTGATCTATATCAATACTTCATGGCCGAAGAATGCAAACCTTGCATACTGTATATCTGATAACAGAAGTATGCGCAGTGCTCGTAATGTTTGTAAATGTCAAAGGCAAGCAACGTTCCGGGAAACCTCAGAAGGCGGGTGGACATTGACGGACTGGAGAGTAATTATGCCCGCGCTGAAGCTGTTATGGTCGACTGGCAGAGTGTGGCAACCAGGTCCAAACTTACGCAAAGCGCGCACGCACTTCCACGTATGTGTTAGGTTGGTGTATGTTTGCTTGTGCCCCTAAAACGGGCTACGCAGTAGATGCGTTGGAACAACACGGGAGTTAGACCGGCGTCCACCAGGCGTTTTTGGAAATACGCACCCATAAAGAATGCCAACATTGAGGGGGGGGGGGTACCACGAAAGGCCTAGTTGCAGAAACACGGCGCGCCAACTGGGATCCGTGTCTTCCCACCTTTTCTTTTGTTGTCTAATGCTCTGTGTTATAGAGCAGGGGTGTGGTGGTACGCCAAGGTTTCTCACCGTGCCAGCCAGAGGACAGTTTTCCCTTATGAATTTTTCTTAGTACCACGTCCGATACTTTTTTGTTATTCAGGCAACTGCTACGGAAACTGGGAAATTCAGCAGTTAAAGTTGATCCCAGGACGAAAGTTTGCTGACTGTGAATTTCGTATTTCGAAGACTCCGTAACAGTAAAACATAACTCCCACTTTATTTATAGACTATAGCAAGTTGCATACGTAGAATGGAAAGTTGGCTGGAATTTTTGCCTGTTCCGCTGGATAACCATGTGGAGTGTGTCTGGGTAGCTCTAATCACGGCGTATATGAGCTCGCAGTGCTGATCAAGTACACCAGTGTGGTGATGACATCAACTGGCGCGGCAGGTAGCCCGATGCGGAGGATTGATGCGTGACGGGGGGCCTACATTCGCACACGCAGCAATTTTCCACTCAACTGTGTTGAGGAGATGGGATAAAACTAAGCTTCCGATGTTAAGGTTTTTGAAGTGGAGGATGTGAGTTCTCGGCATCAGTCTCGGTTTTGACTTCATAATTTTGGGCGAACACGTGTACAGACCTCTGTTTGGTTTTACTTTGTGGAACACCACTATTGCGGGCTGTTCTCACCCACAAGAATCATCTTAGCGGAAGATTTCGGGTTTACTGAAAATTGAAGAAACTGGTTCAGCCATTTTTTAATCTCTAGTTCACATGTGGCGGCCAGCAATCACAACCGGTCTGGCATCATTGTTCAAGACCTCACTGTCTCAAGGTCATTAACTCCTTGGCAGTGAGCCTATTTCGCTGACGCATTCGTCCGACTCAGCACTCATTAGGATGCCCTGTGTCCGAAACGTTTTTCCGTCTCGTACCAACCTGCCAACTCACCGGCACACGTTGACGAGACCGCGCCAGCACACCCATGGTTGATGCCCCAACCTCTGCACCTCTGCACAGGTCACAGCATCCCCAACTTACGCGATCCGAGCTACTCCTGTCATCATCGACGCACGCTCTCAAACCCGCATGTGCACTGGATAATTTCACGCATATCATCGTCTGCTTCACGATCGACATTATCACTTCGTTCTGTGTCTGGCGGGGAGCTGTGGCGGCCAGCAATCATGACCGGTCTGGCATCATTGGTCAAGACCTAACTGTCTCAAGGTCATTCACTCCTTTGCAGTGAGCCGTTCCAGACGCACTGACCTGAAGTCACACGACCGACAGCACGGGCACACCTGCGTCCGCACAGCGGCAGCTGCCCGTACGGCCACTTAAACGCACCGCCCCCTTCAACCACAACATAAGCCACTGGGACACCATCCCTCGGCAAATGCAACACACACTGACTGGACACCAATTGAGCTTGGTCTACGAGCCTACAAAAGCGGCTGCCACCACTGTCTCAGTGACTCTCAGACATGACTGGACGCGGTCAACACCAGCCCTGGCTTCGCCAATGGCCACTGCCACCTGAGAAGAAAATTCTGGATTTTGTGCACAATAAACTCCTCATTGTGGTGCCTTCTGTCTTCTCCTTCCAATCTGGGATTTGACTTGCTAATTGTAGCCCACAGACTGCACTCATCCTCACAGCTGTGCCGTTATACACTCATTCCTTCGAGTATTTCTTCAACTTTTATATTACCTTGGTATAGCTTATTCTGAAAACTTTTCCGGACAAAGTCTTATTTCATAGCCGTACCTGTTGTGGGTTAGAGTTAGGGGCTAGGGGTTGGGGCCAGGAGTTGGGATTAGGTATTTTGGTTAGAGGTTAGGGGTTAGGCTGGGGGTTGTCTACTGCAGGTACGGC
>CACRXP010000109.1:829981-843460 GCA_902702965.1 Spirometra erinaceieuropaei | reverse complement strand
ATTTTTGAATTCCAGTCCTGTTCTAGTGGAAAGACAACATCAACAAGGCTGAAGGTGGTAGAGGGGCGCTCACCGACCGTAATTCGGAACACACTTGTCCCGCTTTGTGCCTTGGAATCCAATCTCGAGCCCCCCCAGCAGTCTCTCAGCAGCTAGTATTATAGGAAGAGTAGCATTACTCCAAAAGACAAGGAAAACTGAAATAGCTATTTCTGACCAATCAGCCGTCACCTGGCGGCCAGAAGTGCCCTTTTACCATAGTATATACTTAATCGCAACCGACAGAACACTGCGTTAGTGGCTCAGTCGCAACCAATGGGTCGCGGGATCGAGCCCCAAGTGTTGGAAAACCCAAGGCTGGATATGGCTGGCTGATGATCGCTAGTAAGTCAGAAGTGGCCATCTCAGTCTCCTTTGTCCTTGTCAGCAATGTTATTCTGTCTATAAAAACTCATAAGGTATTTCGGTGCAATGGCAGATCTGAAAAATCTCGTTCACGTTTGTCATGCCCTCAATAGCCGAGTCAGGTTGCGATCAAAACTTCATTGGATCGGACGAGACACTCCAGCCATCCTATTCTGGTTCTGTTTGACCATCAAAACGCCTACCGCGTCGTGGTCGCTCCACTCAGAACAGCTCCACTGAGCTACAGCTGATGATCAACAACAAGGGTAGAGGAGCTCTGAAACGCCCGAGTTAACTAGGCGTTTGATAAATCTGTTGATCGAGTAAGTCGACTAGATCTCCCCGGGTATCTAATACGTCCAACTCTGGAGATTAAAAAGTAGCCATGTTAAAACAAGCCGTTTTGCCCTTACAGCTGTCTTGGGGATCGTTCTGGAGCCAGTGCTTCTTGTAATGACAGTGGTATTTGTTGGGTTTCGTCATCTGCAGGAAGACTTCTGCTAGGGTAACTAGGAGTGAAATCCTTGATATTTTTCACAAAACAAACTTCCACTTGTTGAAAAAATTTATCAGATGTTTTCTCCTTCTAAACAATAACAAACATTCGACTTTCCACGACTACACACCAGATTCCCCAAGACATACCCCTCGTTTAAACTGTCTCATTTTACGGGCTCATGAGCGCCGTGTGACCATTTTCTGTTGAAAATGAGGTTTTCGGCTTTTGTTATTTAACAAGCAAGCAGCAATTTTTTTAAAATAAAAGTACCTTTGTCTTGCCGAAAAAGTTGGAACTTCAAACGCTGACGCAATAGGATTCGGATCTGACTTTATGTAGCCAGTTTGCTAAAACATTGGCTGTAAGGACAAGCGTCATATTGGACCACAAGTAGGCAACTGTGACCAACAAATTAGCAGGATTTCGAAAAAGGATTATGTGTTAACAGCCATAAATACTTTTTACACAAAAAGGCAGGCACCCATTGCAGACACATAACTGTAGCAGCGAAATTTGGATAGCAACGCATGTTGGCACTCGATGAACGTTTTTATGCTTCTTACGAAGATCCTCCTTTAAAAGTAAAGGTTTGAAAATAGTTTTTCATCCGTACATGATGATATTTATTTTCCCGCAGTAAGGTTTGAGTAGACTTCCTTTCTTAGAGTAAACCTCGCATAAATAAGCCCTTATGAAATAGAATGATTGAAAGTAAGAAAGATATTCTGAAGGTGACAGTTCTTTTATCCATTATTTTTTGAGTTAAGAACTGTGTCTTTCCTCCTTATTAAGAACGTGGTATGTTTATTTCCAGAAGCCACCCTCTAAAATATTTTCATGAATATCACTCGACATTGGAAAATCCGCCATTCACTTATTTTTCCTGATACCAATGCATGACTCTGCATATTCTGAAAAGCACTGAAGAATTGTATCTGATTAAAGTATGGGTTGTTCTTTGAGGTATATTATTGCGGATGATTACCGAAATATACGAGTAGCTTAACAGATTACACCGGAAACCTCTCAATACAGCCACCTCAGTTAATTACTCCACTTATCAGTAACACATAAAAGCAGTTAGAAATTATGTTTCATCGGTTTCGGTTACAATCTGATCCATGTACTTCCACTTGAGGTAAGTTTGCGTAGAGACATCAGTCTCTGCTCATCCAATTTCTGCTTCATCATGAAATCCTTCCTTCCTCCCTTTTAGTTTGATCAACAACCCGTCTACAACAATTTCACCTACTATTATCTTTATTTCGTCGTCTTCATTATTTTTGGTTCCTTCTTCACGCTCAACCTCTTCATTGGTGTCATAATCGAAAACTTTAACGTACAGAAAAAAAAGGTGAGACGGTTTCAGAATTAGCTTTTTGCCACTTATCTCCGTCCATAATCCAATTAAGTGCACCTTTCCGTTGTCTAAGCCGCACTTATTTTCTGCAGGTTGGCGGTTCAGTAGAAATGTTTATGACTGAGGATCAAAAGAAATACTACCACGCCATGAAGAAGATGGTTCGAAAAACACCCCAGAAACCTATTCCGAAGCCCAAGGTAACTTTTATGCAGAGGATATTTGTGTCATATTCAGGACCTTAGAACACTTAACCAATTAAAGTTCCCTTGTTGGATACACTTATTAAGATCTTTCTGGGTATTGCGTATTGGAGGACATTCACAACCACATACAGTCACCGTGCTTCGTCTATACTAGTAAATAAGGATATATTTGCTATCTCATGAAGTGGTAACCAACATTCTGAAATATGTTTTCGGTGCAAAAAGATGAATTGACTAGGGTTGTGATATTAATTATCGTGAAAGATAATCCAAAAATATTTTTATCACAACAGAATGTCAGTTTTTGAATCAGCTTCTTTTTAGCCGTCTCCAGAAACTACACTCTGTAAAAAATGATTACCTTAGTAGTACAAATTTTTTCCCGTTTGTTTTTCGATGTCCTTTAAACTCAATTATATTTTTGTAAAAAAATATTAGTTTTTGTGCGCAGTTGGTAGCAAATCAAGTCTTCTTTAAATTTTATACTCAGAGAGATTGTGCCTCTTGGTGTTAAACAGATTCTAGTTATGAAATTTTTTAGATCGTGTGATTTCCATTCGTACAGCATCGCATCAGCATGTTACTAAATGCCATATAGAGCATACACCCCAATCCACACCCATTGCACAATTTTTGGTGCTATGTGACGTCTTCATGACAGCCTAAAGAAATGTGCAATGTTCCTCTGAGGAAATGTACACAGCATGTATTATGGAAACCCCAGTTTCAAGTGTAACGGCAGGTCGGGTTTAAGATTATCAGAGAACCGAGAGAGTTTTTACAAACTTAAAGATACCCTTTCTTCAAATAGAAAGTTTGCAGAAAATGCGATTTGCTACCAAGTGGGTACTAAAGAGGATATTTTTGTATATATTTTCTAAAAATTAAATTGAATTTACGAGGGCATCGAAAATCAGTGGGAGAAGTTCTCTTCATCCAGATGGTCATTTTTTGAACAGTCCATTTCTTGTAGACGGCCGAAAGTGAGCTCATTCAGAAGCCGGTATCCTGGTGTGACTGAAATATCTCATGACTAAGCCGCAATATACTTACTATAACGGCCCAACTTAGGGGATTTTTTCGAATCAGAAACGCATTTCGAAATTTCGGGCAACAGTTCATGAGATAGCGCATCTACTGTAGTCCTATACAGCAAAGACTCCGCCACTGACTAGTAGATCAGGAAATGAATTCAAAGGATTGTTATATACTGCTCTTTAAACAGCGAACCTAATCGTTCATCAAGGAATGTTTGATCTTTTAAAATAAATTTGCAAATCAGCACCTTCAGCAGCTGTTTCTACCAATTTGAAGAACTAGAGAGTGAATGGAGTCGATAGCGCTGTGCTCACAACCTTACAGCTAAGCAATGAAAGTGTAGTTTGGTTGTGACCAAGCCTAGGGAATGATTTATCACAAGCTTTTGCATTAAACGTTTGGGCAGTAAGGTGGATAGCATTACCTAGGAGGTGGACAGAGGTAGGTTTAGTAGCAGTGGTAACGCATTTTCCTTCGAGAACAACCTTGACGACAGTGCCAACTGCATGCTCACCTTTCCTTTATTCATTTCAGTAAATATTCAGTTGAGAATGAAGATGATGGGGAGATGGGTCGGGTTCACGACTTACTGGCGGCAAAACCCATTTAATCTATACTAAATTTCGTCTTCTGCACATTTCTGTCTGTAAAAATTTCTGATGTTTGCAATACTTCTCTTGGAGCACCTCTATGAGGAAATTATCTCTTTATCTCTCGTTGAAAACTCGACATCTAGATGACGGCATATTTAACCGGCCGTGAGACTGTTTACATGTTAATCATTCTACAAAAGAAGGAATGCGGGTAACTAGATTTGCATGTGGATCACTGTCATCTTCAGTATTCCCTGAACTGATAGCAGCCCTCTCGGGGACACGGTGTATACCCTTCATTCCTCTTAAGTTTTATCAGGAACTTCACTCAGCTCGTTAAAGCCCTCCGTGAATACCATTGAAGGTTTCTGCATTGTAGGTGAAATCTTAGTCTCCTCTTCAACCGCATCAACAATGACAGTTTGTAATTTGACCCTTACAAAAAAGGTCGAAATCACGAAGTGCGTGATGCTATCTCATGCACTTTTGCAATACGGTGCAGCACTAAGAGGAGTAACTGCCTTCACGAATTCCATCTCAGCATCACCTCCTCAAAGATTTCCATCGAGTTCCTTCAATTTGTACCTTGCGTCGTTTGCAACTTCCTGAACAACAATTTGCGTCAATTAAGGACTCTTTATACTTAGGCATATAACCGCGTCCAAACATTTGGTATTCTATGTCATATATGGGTGGCCTTTATCAACTTATTCCGATTTTGGGGCGATGGACGGTGCTAATTTGTTCTTGAACTCGAGGTCACAGACTCGTACAGAAAACTGCATAAAGCCGCGCGTCCAATAATCCAGAGGTGTCGCCGAAAAAAGCAAGTGGTAATGGGATGCTCAATCAAGTAGCAGGACTTTATTAAAACACCCGATGAACTTGTGAACCTGGATTTGAATCTCAAATCTGGTTGTTGACGGCAAACAGGACACGAATGACTATGCCTCTCTATATTTTTTGCCGGTAACGCTTCTCGACTGTTACCTATTGTTCATTACGTGATCGCCAGTGTGAATTATAGATTCGGCGAGTCAAGTCAAAACGTTGATTTACATTAGAATAGATCAGTTAGTACAGCCTCCATGTCACTTCATATATTCTTGATCATATTTGACAGAACACTGGTTCGTAGCCTCGAGGTGAATGCGTTCGATTTGAAAGTGTTAGATAATCAGTCGACTCTTATTCTACATTCAGGCACCCGGTCTAAGACATGCTCAGCATGTGATGGCAAGTCAGTTAGTAACTACCATTTCAATCTCGTTTGCCCCTCTTGGCAACGCTTCTTGACTGACAATACTGTTTTTGATCCTTTTAGATTCGAATATCAAGAATGGCTTTCCGGATCGTGAGCAACCAAAAGTTCGACCTTTTCATTATGGCGATGATAGGAATCAACACGATGATAATGTGCTTTGAACACCATCACCAGTCAGAGAGGATGAAAGAAGCAATGGAGATCATAAACAAAATCTTCGTCCTCGTTTTTACTGGCGAATTTCTCTTAAAAATCGTCGGCCAACGATGGTACTACTTCAAGGACAGCTGGAACATCTTTGACTGCACTATTGTTATCTTCTCGCTAGTTTGTGAGTTTTATGTTTTTGTACTGATCGATGCAAATGTTTGCACGGGGACATTAGATTCCGTAATCTAAGGCCAGCCCTTTGATTAATTTTGAACCGATTCTTTTCCGATCTGTTCAGTGCAGCACATTTATACCTCCTTTTATTCATTATTGCGAAATTTCCCGAATTTAATATAACAGGATCCAGCCAGTTTTGCCATCAGGCATTATGCAGTAAAATAGCAGGTATTTCAACATTACTGGCTGGAGAAATCCAAAGATGGTCGGCTCTGTTCAACTATCCGATTGCTCCAATATCAGAAATCTTTAAGGAAGTAACGTCTAGTAATTTCGCTTTGGATGAATCCCCAACAATTACTGTCGTTGGTCCCTTTAGATCTATTATACGTCTCGGTTACCGCATATATCCAGATGGAAGCTGGAGAAATGATGGTCAGCTGGATGTGAAAGTCCCATTTTTGGGCTTTCCCTAATCAAAAAGAAAACTGGACGTTTTGCAGTAGGAATGCGGTTTGAGGGACGGGACAGCAGACTTAAATACGACAAGCATTCCCCGTTCACGTTTGTGGAAAAACTGACAGATATTTCAGGCCCTTTAGACTCATGCCAATCTTTATCTCGCAGCTGTAGCTGTGTCTTAAGGCGGAGGCTATTTGAAATCGTTCGGCTGTCAGAACTGTGTAAAGTACTTGACCAGTAGTTTACGACTTGCAGTGTTTTGACCACTCACAGATCTTGTAAGCGGATATCATGTCTTTGGATCAGTCATGCGACAGTCTACTCCTCTTTCTGGGAAATTAATCACCGTTTTTTAAATTTTCAATGAAGCATCTGGAGGCTCTGTTATGTAAGCACAGTTAGACAGGGACAAGCGTCATCCAGTAAGTCATACCCATTGAGGAGACTTTGCATTTGGATGCCCAGAGTCCGTCGGAAGACACAGTTAAAACGACTCAGAAATGTTCCTTCTACGTCAACAACCCACCGATAGAGTAGCAGCTGTTTGCAAGAAAGACTGCTACCATTATCCGGCCTCTCGTCAAAAACAGGATCGCGGTTCACTTGGTGGAAGTCTGCATTTCCGGGAGCCATATTCTGATAACCTGACCCGGTGTACTGCCAATTACACACATTTTGATACACAACGACCAGTTTAAAGCCCCAAACAGACTAGCATGTTGAACTCCTCTGGTCTTCCGGTAAAGCATGCGGGCTGCACCGTCTCGCGATGGGAGTCCAGGAGGTGCTAAGAGTGTTCAGAGGATTGCTAGAACAGCTTGACGTAGGTGATGGGAAAGTGTTGAAAATTTTAAAGTTGATCGCCACGATACTCACGCCAAACCAGTCGGCAATCACAATCACAAGGTTCGTGTGGCTGACCATGGCGGAAAGGACATACTTAAACTCCCAGAAGAGTACGATGGTGGCAGCAAAATCAAGCTCTCTGTACACCTTATTCACCATATGCGAGGACTGATTCCTGAAGACAGTGTAACTGGAGGACTTCGTGGACTTTGAACCGCCGTTGCTTGAGACTGATTCAGCAACGAATTGTTGAATGGCATCGACGGGCCAGTGGGGCCAAAAATCGGCCCTTTAACTCCCGAAATCTCTAAGACGAGTATAAATCTGAGTGGACCAAAGCGATGGACCGTTGGTTTTTGAAGAGGAATTGTGAGAATGACAGGGAACTTCACATGTCGAGGAAAATGAGGAAGATCGTAGTTACGTTCCAGCTATAATACATAGGTTGATAGCCTACAACTAGGCAAAACATGCCTTCCTTGCGTTCGGGAACTCTGAGGCCACACCGTTGTGTCCTTTGGATTAATAAAAAAATAGCTCGGAAAAAATGAGTGCAACAGACTGGTCAAGGCACGCCCAGTGACGGTTACTCCACCGATAAGACAAATTTCAGCTTCTTATTAAGCCAGTATAAGCCATCGTATATGGAGCGTCCGGCTGACTTTATTGATAGCCATATCAAGCATTTACAACAGTTCATCATCAGAAGATCAGGTTTGTACAGAACCAGCCAGATGGCTGATCTTTTCGTTCGATCCGTGTATTCAAATAATAAAAGCTACTAAAGCATATTCAGTGGTGCGTTACTGCGGCGTAATGATGGTGCTGGATAGTGGGGTGTATGCCATTTCATGTGCCTAACGCAGATTTGCTCCGCGCTCACTGCCGACAAAACAAATGGACACTGGAGTGGCCAGTTCTGGATTCTCAACCTTTCTACCTTGAAACCCTGTTTACGTTTTAATATGCACGTGCGAATATGTAAATCGCTCCGGAGGCAAGACTTACGCCTATCATGTATAACAACTCCACTTGACTTCCGGTCATTTCAGAAGGTTTTGCAATTTGTAGCCAAAAGGACCACATAAAAGAAAATGCTAAATTCGTCTGCCACTAAAGTATTTTTAAACTACATCCTCTTGATTGTAGTTCAGCCGGACTGGGCTCGTCAAGAAGGAAACGACTTATGCAGTAAACTTCTGTATAGCGTTTCCGTGGGAACGTAACAAAAAGTAATCTCAGCAGTCCGTTCGTGAATGGAATTAAAAGTGAGGGGGGCAAATTATCAAAACCAAGTCGTTGAAAAGGAATGAAAAGGAAATTTTACATGAAATGTCTGTAACAGACAGTCAACACTACCCACTTGACCTGACGAGGTTACAAATCATCTCTGATTTGGATGAACCAAGACTCTGCCACGCTTGACAATTCTTTACGAGGTCGGCAGATTTAGTAGGCCACTCCTTTCTCTAGATAGCTGGGTTACTGGAACCAACTCCATACCTTTTCCGCGCCTTCACTTAGTAAAAAGACGGTCAAGGTTGAATTTAAGCCAGAAAGCGCCATATCCATACCACTACTCCTAATTTGGTTATATTCTCTTGCCCCAATGACCAACTTTTGTCTTCCCCAAATAAACTACTGCGTACACCAATATTGTCGATAGGCATTGTCCTTCACAGGAGCTAACGTGGTCTTGCCCTGGAAGGGTTTCAAAATTTAAAGTACGACCTATTCTGTCTCCTCGGTTATATTCTCTTGTCCGAATGACCAACATTCGCCTGCCTCAAATAAACCAGTGCGTACACTAATATTGTCGATATTTAATGGACAACTTTTTCTGTCTCCTTAATATGCGCCCCTCACATTAACCAGAAGGGTATGGTCAGACAATTTGGACTCTTTGCTTCCTTGACAGGATACCCACGTACTATTCCTTCACTCCGGAGGAACTTTGCAGGCATATTTTGGTAGTTCATATGCTGATGTATCCCTAGTGGAGTCAATATCCTCTCTAGTGTTGAAAAGCCTCGGATTCAGCCCTCGGTACCCGTGGGAAAACGGTATTATCTTATTGAAGAAACTCTAAAATATAGTCATAACCCCCGTAAGATTAATCAGCGTCGTTTCCACAACTCGGTCTACTGTAAAGTAGAAAAGGACTGGGACTTCTACCTAATCTTCTTGAACACGAGAGCTGATGTTACTAGGCCCGTAAGTTTATCATGATCGTAATCCAACACAAAGTATGCCTTTACGCTCTGATTAGATTAACTTGGAGAGGACGCCATCGCGGTAATACGGACATCTCGTAATAAGGCTGCCCGTATAAAGAGAAGGGCGACCCAAGTTAGTGAAAACGCTACCTCTACGTGGTGACCCAGGTGGTTGCGTCGGAGTACTTTCCACATTATCCAGTGTAAACTGAGCAGGAAGACTCAGCAGGGAAGTATAGTTATTAGAGCTACATATTGACTGCTTGAGTCGAATTAACCTTCAAGTGACCCTGACACTGCAGTCGCAGCAATTAAGAGAGATTCATGTTTGTTGGTCTATTTGCACACGTTCGGACAGTTGCCATGCGATGGTGGCAAGCAGTAGGCTGAATTCGCGATTACTTTGGTCGGATGAAGTTTAGTACATATTGATAACAATTTGCGACCAGGACCTCGGAATATAATTTCCTCGGAGAGTGATGGACAGCATCTAGGAGCTGAAGTTTACTCACACAAATGTGAAATCGGTGCACGCTCAGGAGACTCGTCGTCTTTTTATTTGAGGTAGCAACAAAATGATAAGTAAAGAAAAGGAGGGAGTTGGATCGTGGACAAGTGTCTCCAACTCTCGAAAAGCCAAACTCGCTGTAATAAAAAAGCAGCACACGACATATTGTGGGTAAAGTTGGGAAAACGGGAATGGGTAGATCGTCACATACCCTTCCCGCCTAATTAACGTACAAAAAAACACGAATTCCGTAGACAACCGTTGCTCGGCGAATGGTCTGAGCTCAGATTTTTTACCAGCTGTCAGGAATTACTGTTTTTTTCCTTATCAGGCTGGGGGTTGGAGGATATTATGATGAATCTACCCGTGCCGCCAACCACCATCAGGATCGTCAGACTCTTTCGTGTGGGCCGAGTTCTGCGGCTGGTCAAATCGGCTCGAGGAATCCGTACTCTCCTGTTTGCCCTATTTGTCTCACTGCCCGCCCTTTTTAATATCGGTCTCCTCCTCTTCCTCACCGCCTTCGTCTACTCCATCGTGGGGATGTCCTTCTTCGGCAAGGTGGCGTATTACGCGGGCATAGACTCTGAGTTCAATTTTGAGACTTTCCCACAAGCCTTCACAATTCTCCTCCAGATATCCACATCAGCAGGTTAACACATCACTTCTTACTTACCTGACATTTTTTGGCTCCCATGAACATTTAGAAGATATTTTTCATATACAGGCTGGAGCACCGTCTTTGAGGGTCTTAGCAACACAGATCCTGCCTACTGCAGTCCAGAAGAGGGAACATGCGGAAACTTCACGCTGGCTGTTGCCTTCCTCGTTTCCTACCTCATTATGTCCTTCATGGTGATAATCAACATGTATATCGCCGTTATTCTCGAGAACTTCAGCCAGGCGACGGAGGATGTACAGCAGGGCCTGACGCAGGTTTGCAGCACTTTTGTTTATTTAATAGCAACTATTTTATCTTCCCAAATAGCAGGCATGTACTGCCCACACATATTGGGGAAAATACATGATAACGGATATTGTGACAACTTCCGTTACGAAAATACTTTTCCAATTTCTTTAGGATGAATTTGACGAATTCTATGAAGTTTGGGAACTGTACGACGTCCACGCCCGGGGCTTCATAGATCTTCAGTTTCTGGAGGAGTTTGTTGAACGAATTGGCCCACCGTTGGGCATTCCCCGACCGAATCGCATAAAACTGGCCTGTCTTGCTATACCAATATGCACCAAAGATCGCATATTCTGCATGGATCTGCTGGATGCTCTCACGCGGAATTTTCTCGGTAACTTGATGAGCCAACCTGAGCAGTTGCTGGAGGGTGTGGAAAAGGCTGGACAGGCCTCGGCCTTGGGTGAGAAGAAGACAGACGAGACTCAGGAGCCGACTGACCGGCAAAATTTCACCAAAGCAGCCAAGGAGCCCATAGTTGTCATAAGTAATACATATGCCTACCAACAACAACGCATGGCTGCCTACAAACTAATCCACTTTTTGCGATACGTTAAACAGAAAAAAGCTTCCGCTACTGGGTCAGTCCCCATATCACAGACTGAGACCTGCTAAGGAAGGAGCTAACAGATAAACAGATGCAAATGGTGCAAAACAAAATTGACTACTTCGGAGCTGCTTATCCTCTCTTATAGCCAAATTTACGCACAACTCAAGGCGGTTTATTTAAAGCACCACCCCTGCAAGTGAGAGCTGTCGTCCCTCCCTCACCGTCCTCCCACTGCTCTACCTGTAATTTCTTTTCTCGAAAATATCCCGGCTGTTCGAAGTTCTTCTTTTTTTTACTCAAAGCAAAACTCCTAAAATGATAAAGATCAGCCTTATTTCCTTGGAAGCCGTAGTTCGACTATGGCAAGCAGCAACACCTGCTACTGCCACGGGCTGTGGACATGGCGGTGAAGTGCGCGTGCATTTGTCTCTAGTCAGGTTAAATTATTAGGCGCTAGCTTCCCGTTCCTCACACACCAGTAATGCTTTAACGACATGAGACGACTGGAAATGGTGTGAGTGCAGGGGATCATAAAGATAACGGGCTGTTTGGGCGTGACACACATGACCCGGTGTCAAACTCCACACATGCGAAGCACGGGTTAGGGATTTTTGAGCTCATCAACATGCGAGGTGCCATAAGGGTCACGTAAAGGAACTGCTGCGGCCCGGATTTTGTCGCTATGACGGGGTCAGCTGGTAACCTTCGAGTTATAAATTTCCGTGCTGTCATATTGAGTAAATAATATTTATCTGCATACAGGGAAGAACCCATGGGCGCTAATCGAGCCTGCTAATACCAATCTTCCTTCATCCATGAAGCAGTGGCATGTCGGTCCTGTCGGGTGACCGCTGTTGAGACTGGGTGCAGTAACCGCTTTAGGGTCGAAACCGGCATCTAAGCATGCTATGCAAACGTTGGTTCGTTACAGTACGCGATCAGAATTCGTCAACGCTCAGGAGTCAGATATGACTATGCTCATACTGTTCGTTTTTAAAAACGAAGCTAGAAAAAGTTAAAGCCTTAGAAATTCACAATCGATGCTCAACGTTTTGCTGATAGAAGAGAACAGGCGGGCTCCAGGTAGCAGTTCAGAAGACGAAGATGCGATCATTAGGACAAGAAATTTATTGGCCCGACGTTTCGGATCCTCACTCGAATCCATCATCAGAGACATTCACAGATAAAGGCGATGGTGGCACGAGGAGTGCAGTTCTATAGCACGTGGCTGCCGTGGGGCCGTATGCGCACTGTAATTAACAGCTCTCGCAATCACCGCTGGGGTCGCAATGGATGCGTTGGTGGCTTGTCAGTCCGAGTCCGAGTCGTTAGTGGCCGCGATTTCGTCATCCGTGCTGGATGCTAGTGTGACGATTGCTCGACAAATTGACTCACTGTCACTGGGATAACTGCTCGCCCGCGCTCTCCCCACGTGACTAAGTCCCCTGCCCATGAAAAATCTCAGCACGGAATATGGTACCGGGAGGTCATTGTGCTTGTTGATGGATTGCGGGCCTGAGAACCATGACTCGAGCAGCTCGCGACTCACGCGGTTGTCATCCCTTGCGAGGATCTCGGCCTCTTGAAATTCGCAAATATGGCCGGGTCCCGTCGAGTGTGCCGCCACCTGAGAGCTAGCGTCTCCCCGCCTCACTGCTGCTGCATGCTCGGCAGTTCGCGTACGGAGTAATCGCCCAGTTTCTCCGACATAGTTGCCTTGTCCACAACTACACCAGATCCGGTAAACGACTCCAGACGTTTCCTGCCGTGACAGCGGGTCTTTTGGCCTCATGATTTGGTGCCTAATGGTTGCTTCCGGCCTGTGTGCAACCCCAACTCCAAGTGGAGTGAGAAGACGACTGACGGCTTCGAAGACGTTCTTCACGTACGGAAGAGCCCGCCAAAATTTGGAGCCGGTTGGATATAGTCTCTGGTGTCCTTTTCGTATGCACTGGTTGACAAAGTTGCGCGGGTAACCATTGGCTCTCAGTACCCGTCGAAGATATTGTAATTCAGCAACTTTATCCTCCATTTCGCTGTAGTTCGTCTCAACGCGCCGGTATAGCGCCCTTACGCAACTGCGTTTGTGATTGATCGGGTGGTTGCTATTGAAGTTCAGTATTTGCGTCGTATTTGTCGCTTTCCTGAACACTTTGGTTTTTAGGCCACCACCATCTTTGCGGCAGACGAGGACATCCAGGAGGGCCAGCTGGTTGTTTTCATCCTCCTCCTCCT
>CACRXP010000109.1:817385-829452 GCA_902702965.1 Spirometra erinaceieuropaei | reverse complement strand
TCCTCCTCCTCCTCCTCCTCCTCCATCCAAAAGTAAATGTCCGGGAAGACGACGTTGAGACGTTCTTTTAATGTTAGCACCTGATCTCGTTCGATGACGAAGGTGTCATCCACATACCGAGCGCAGAATTTCGGTCTGTGGTGTCGGAAAACCAACGACTCCAGCCGTTGTAGGACCGCCTCGGCTATGAGTCCCGAAATCAGCGTCATCGAACGGGATCAGGTGCTGAAATTCAAAGAACGTCTCAATGCCGTCTTCCCAGACAGTTATCCCAGTGACAGTGAATCAATTTGCCGAGCAATCGTCACACTAGCATCCAGCACGGATGACGAAATTGCGGCCACTAACGACTCGGACTCGGACTGACAAGCCACCAACGCATCCATTGCGACCCCAGCGGTGATTGCGAGAGCTGTTAATTACAGTGCGCATACGGCCCCACGGCAGTCACGTGCTATAGATACTGCACTCCTCGTGCCACCATCGCCTTTATCTGTGAATGTCTCTGATGGTGGATTCGAGTGAGGATCCGAAACGTCGGGCCAATAAATTTCTTGTCCTAATTATCGCATCTTCGTCTTCTGCTTAACGTTTTTGCTGATTGTGGGCTATCTAATAGGCCATTGTATCTTCTAGGTGTATTTGAACGTGTGTTTTAATGACCAGTATCATATGTACGCATGCGATTGTATTGGCTATGTGGTCAGCAAGAGTTTTGAGAACGTATGGCCATATAAAGCGGACATGAGGATTGCTGATTATGCCGCCCCTCACTGGTTCTCTAATTTCACTGCAGTGTATCTGGGTGGCCTGTCAGTCCGGTATCTAACTTAAATGTGGTAGTGCAAGTTGGTCATGCTGACTTTGTGATGTATCACTGACTGAGGATGTCCTTCGCGTCCCAGGGTCAGTTCCGTCGCTGTGGGGGCGAAAATGTTCGGCAAGAGCAAACCGTGACTGGAATCCAGAATTACAGTGGGGGAGACGAGGGAGAAATATCTTCATTAGTAGTAATGATGGCTTGTTGCGATGTAAGGTCAGTTGGTCAGGTTGACAGTTTGATGGACCCAGATATACCGGACGCGACTGATCCATACTTTTACTATTAACCGACGATGTGAACCTGCTGCCAGACATAAGGTTTTACCCCCGCTCTAGTCCCGTGTGTTTGTCGCTTGTCCCTGTTACCGCTGTTTGTTTGACCTTTAGGATATCTACTTCATTTCTTACGGCCGTGCGCCAAATTTATAAGGCCTGCGCGAAAGCTCGACATGATTCTTGGTTGATTGACATGTGCTCGTGATGGGCTTTCAGGGTGTCCTTGTATAATCACTTCTGCCTGTCTTGTCTACTAGCACATGCAACAACGTCAACTTTTTGGACAGGCAATTATCAGTTATCCTCAAGACATAGCTGGCTCATCGTAGCTAGATAGGCCTCAGCATAGTACAGGCGCGGAGCACGTACGTTCTTCCCAGCGTTCTGAGCATCCCCTCACATTCCACCTTCAGTATTCTGAGGTGAAAGTGGATTAATCGTATCGTTTGATTTTCGAGCAGGGCCCCGCCTCTGCCTCATTCAGGCGCATAACCGGAACCGCAGTCCGTGCATCCCAATTTCATGTTGGAAGGCTTCCATGACGAGCTGAGACTGATTGCTACAGCCTGCCGAGAACCTGACTGGCCTTTAAGATTCAGCTTGCAATTTTGTTCATGCTTTTGATGCTTCTTGAAGTACTGCTGTCAAGGCACACCAGTTTGTCCAGGGATGTTTGGCGAGTTTCGCTGACGATCATCAAAGGCTCGTTATGCACCTCCGTTGGCGCCGGTTAGTAAATGACCACCGTCCTCTCCGTGTCAATGGCTACTCTGAGGTTTGAGCGGCCGGGACGTGTTCACAAGCCTGCTGCAGCATACTTGTCAACGCATGTGCTTCAGAGACTGACCCATTTTCCGTGACGCGAGCTGTCATGCAGTCGTGCAGTTGTTTGACCGCCTGCATGAGTTTTGTCTCGATATCCGATGTTTGATGAATGAATGGGGGGGGGGGGGCTGTTATTAATCCTCAAAGGCGATATGGAGGCTGAACCTCAGTTTTTGACACTATTTGTGCAGTTGGTGGGTCATTATATTCGTTTTGTTGCTGCAGGATGTTCCAGAATCTGTGATTTTTCTGAAGAACTGTCTAAGTTCCGCAAATATCCCCATCTTACATTTGAAAAGTCAAGTTGGCAAACAGGTGTTTTCGGTAGGCCTTTAGAGAAGCTTGTTGGTGTCCGGTAGACAATCTGAAATCCTTACTTGGCATCGATTAAATGTGCGAAAGTTGGACTCAAAATCGATCGGGCCTCAGCTATCTCTAGCCAGGAGGCCATTTTTCAGGTATGTGTGTCGGCTACTGACTATCATGCACGCCGACAGCTGGCCTGCACTGCTGAGAGGGAAGACTCCGCTGTGAAGACCTAAGTATTTGTCGAAGTGTGATGCATCGACAACGTGAAAATTTTCTAATCGAAAGGTGGGTAAGACAGAGTAGTAAAACACCCTTATGGAAGCCAAAAGAGCGTATACTCTGGTCAGTAGGCAGTGGAGGCGCCCCCTCCAGCCGATCGATAACTGTCGAAGTTGTTGACTGCGGCGCGGAACGCGTGCCTGCGCCGAGGCTTACCCGCCCACAGCCAATCGACGAAAGACGAAGTGGCGATTTGTCTTCAGCCCTCGCCATGTTGGTGCCAAATATATCGTGGCTCAAATAGTTAATTGATAAGGGGTGTAAGGTGGACTGAAGGAGACACGGGGGAGCTGCCACGCTCACGATGGCGGGAGCAGACTGCTACAAGTCTACTTTTCGTTTGTGAAGGCGGACGACTGTAGCATCCTTGAAGTCCCTCGGAAGTTGTCATTCCCATTACACCCTTCGAGAGAAGAAGGGCTCTTGATTCAGAGGTTGGAGGCAACCGTATTTGTGTACCTCTGTGAGAATCAAGTCAACGATCGGAGCTTTTTCGATGGACACCCGTGACACCGCCCGTAGCGTCTCCGCCGAGACGACGGGACGGAAGGAATGGTCAACATTGGTTTCCACTCTAGGGAGTACATTTAGGACCGTCTCTCGGATTAAAGATCGACTGTTGAACATGCAATTAGTGTGCTTGACCCAATGATAAATACGCCGTAATATCTCAGACAGTATGGTCATACTACCGGAATTGAGTAACGTCACTGTTCCGGTTAGTTGGACACCGTCGACAAGTTTTTCAAAATAACCTCGACCTGCGCGTCCTTGAATTTGCTCTGCCTTGCTAGCCAGAAGACTGTCTTATATTTCTGCCGACTTCAGTTTTAGATGTTGTTAATACTGGGGAAGTGCAGTCATATCTTGGATTGTGTTATTGTTCCTGTAAGTCCCGTAAAGTTAGTTTTACAGTCGACACTTTCGGTTTAAAACACGCATACGCCGAAGGCTTTTGGGTATGTGATTCCAGTCATGTTTGTGAGTCTTCATTTTATTTTTTCCTTATCCGCACTTGCTCCTCGACAACGGCCGATGATGAGGGCTACACGTCGTCCATGATCAACAATGAGCACGCAGCTACCGTAAATGTGCTGGTTTAGACCGCCAGTCAGGCGTCTGCCGGAGCCTGCATAGTTCATTCTGGTCTCAGCCCAGCCCACATGAATACCTCTCGATTGAGCCGCGGGCGGCAGGAAAGAGGGGAGAATATGCGGCAGTCGAAATTGACACGCGTACTGTCTGTCTGTCAATCCACATGAGAAAAGAGGCCCAAAGTGAATCAATGGCCTAAGGGGCAGTAAATTAACATACGGTACACACCTCATAAAAACAAGTCGACGGATCAACAGTAGGTTCTCAGTGTGAATTTTTCTTTCGAGCCTAATTTACCAACCAGTGCTGGATATCTGAAGCAATCTTACATCGGCAGGACCATAGTTGGAATCTCGGTTTGCCGGGCTTGCTAATGTTCGTCCCAAACGAGCGTCGCGCTAGGGGAGGGGGACGTGTTGCCCTTAAGTTAGCAGTAGAAAGTTGGTCTCGGTCAATGCTGACCCCTATAGGCATTACCGCAGTTTAAGATATTTCCGTCACGTCATTACTCCAGTTTTGCACTGGATTTCAAGGATTGCAACGTCTCATTACTTATCTCTTTAGCTTAGTTGAGTGACGTCATTTTGAGAGTATTTTTCCACTCGTATGTCCTGCCCTGATTTAGGTTAGCATACTTCTGAACTATGCGAATGAACCAGCGTAGCCGTCGGTGGTAGTTAGTATGACAACTGTTGAACAATAGATTGAGAATACAACATTTTAACTTAAAACCCAGGGGTGGCTGAAGTGCTGTGAGACAGTTAGAGGGAAATGATGACGAATTTATGACCGAAGGGAAAGTTTATTCACCTAATTTTTAGGATTCACACCTGAACTCATCATCAGAGCGTAAGTAGTCTCGGTGGGCAGCGCACGAGTGAGCATTGTTTCCAGTGGCAGTATCAACGCACCCGATCGCCGTGCAGTTATCACGTCAATCACCAACTCCGGTGACTGAACCGCAGCCATTAATGATTTCAATGTGGGAGGTTCAAAAAAGTACCGCATTAAGTGCACACATCCGCAATGAAAGCGGGATCCACTTATTTTATTAGGTGTGCGGTTTCACACCAACGGAGTCCTACAAATACTACACTCTCCCTTGTGCGTGCGGCCATCTCTATTTTTCGTTGTCTCCGATGGTGAGTTCGAGGGTGAACTTGAAAGTTCGGACCAATAAATTCTCGTCCCACCAATCGAGTCTCCTAACTAGGTGCTTTCTTGAACTCTTTTTTTCGTTTGTCAAAACTTGAAGCCGCATGCATGGACGGATATTTGCATTTGTTCCTATCGGGAGATACGTCTTCTGCTCATCATTGACCACCCCGGCTGTTTTTATGTTCACACTACAGTTTCATGGGAAGAAACGCATGACAGAATAATATTCTTCCCCTGGGCATAATCCAACTTTATTCAAAACTGGTTCGCGACTGACATGAAGCTTGACTACAACCCAAGAGCAAACGTCGGATAATGTAGTATTTCGACTGTTTTTCATGTTTGGGTTCTAATGAAAATGAGCAGATGAAAGGAGATGATTATGGACAAATAGACCGAGTTCAAGGGGGCACAGACTCGTCGGTTTATCTGCGTGCGCGCGTAAATGTATTACAGATGGAAAGGATTCTTGTAGTCGGCTGAGTACATGCAGCTTCCAGTCTGGATAGATTATCAGAAGATTACGTTCTGATCAGTGCAACTCCACTGAAACCAAATGCCTGCTTCCGATTTATTACCGTAGGTCATGAGTGGCCCCTTGAACACTTATGTCTACTGCTGAATCACTTGGGACCCCCGGCTCACGCTCTGCTGACCACGATCGGTAATATGCAACAGGGGATTTGTTCACTAGTTCAGGCTAAAAGATTCCTACGGATTTTCCGTTTTCATGAAGTCTTTTCAACTTGAATTATTTGCCGCAGCAGTGCACGCCTTCCTTAAGTCAGCATGTATAGTCACAAGGAGAACCAAAATCCTTATTCTCATTGCTGGCTTGTGCGTTAATCACCAAAATCACCCGCAATGCCTTTTAGGAACCAAATACATTCCGTGTGTCTACTCGGCAGGACGTAAGGTGCTGAAAACTAACTTCTAGGACCAACGTTAAAATTTCCCTACCCACTAGCCTTTTCCTCATTCAGCATATTTTGAGGGTAATGAATGGTGTTACCCTTGAAAATCCTCATTTAGTCCGTTTCTAAACTGCGCATGCAGCCGCTGGCATATGTTATAGACATATCCCTGGTATGCCTCCAGTAGCAACATAACAACGACAGGATTACTGATAAGCGCATGCAGAATTGTGCCTCAATGGCAGTCGTCGTGGAGGAAAAATAGAGGCACATTAAGTCACCCGTTGTTTTTTGGCCAGCCTCGTGTAGATCATTTCACTGCTTAAGGGCACACCGTGTGAAGATGCGCAATTTCGTTTCATGTTCACATGTCCTTTTTCCAGGTCATGGAGTAGATTTTAAACCAGGCTCGGATCGCCGCATTGTTGTGCGAATGACGAAGGGTAAACTAAGATATTGCACTCCTTCGGGATAAGGACCAATCGTGAGTTATTTGCACTATTTTGTGCCCGCTGCTGCATTGTTTCAAGGCCTCTATTAGCCTTTTTGAGCCAAAGTTTCTCCACCTATATATGTCGTTAACTCCACCAGAAAAGGTCTTTCTTAAAGGTTTAAAGCACACTCCATGAAATTTCAGCAGTTTTTGTGAATTGATAAGGGCGTTTCGAATTGCGCCACCGGTAGCTCAGTGAAATCTAATAGTTTTGGATTCATGTTGACCGGGTGAAAGTTTCCGCATCGCAAGATCAAGCTGATCGCTGAGATCAAGCCATCTACCGTTCAGACCGATTAAGTGGCCGGTGCAAACTAGTTTGATCGTCTTCTTTATCATTTGAATCTTTTACAACTCAACAGAGCATGAGGTCATCAGTGCACAGTATTGTACCGCAGACTGCTGTCCACGTAGAGGGAATTGATTCCCTGAGAAAAGCCATTTGTCCTTTTTTCTTACTCGCCTTTCCCCGATCAAGTAAAAACGCTCGTATTCGGTTCAGATATCGCCGTATCGTACTGGGGCTGCCCACACAAAAACCTCCACTACTTTACAAAACAGGCAGGTCTGCATTAAGTTCATGAAGATACATGACCTAAGTCATAGAATGGAAACTGAGATTCCAGAGTGCACTTTTTTCCATTAGAAAGAACTATTTACGTGGGGTTTGAAATAGTAATTATCATGCAGCATACTCCCAAGATATTTCAGTCACGCCAAGATGCCGACTTTGAATGCACTTCTTTCCGGTAGCCTGTGAAAATCACATTCGGTAAAAGTCACTACCTAAGAAATGTGAATTTTCTCATAAATTTTCGACACTCTTATATATTTGAAAATATTTTATAGAAAAAATGCGCAAAGTGTATTTTGTTTTATTCTTTTGGTAGAAAATTACATCATCTTCAGATTTGTTACCTGAGACAAGGATATCTCCGAATTCAAAATTGTGAATTCAACTGTGACTTTAAGACTGAAAAATCTTCTCATAAAACATTTCATCTGTACATTTGCTAATGCTGCGTATTAAGCATGCGACACGATCCCCATTTATCATCAAATTACCTGAGCCCTGCATGAAGTCCTTTAACTAGTATAGACAAATGCACGAATTTCCTAACACGGAAAGCCTATAGCATATGGTTCGGAAACTCAAAACGCAAGTGCAACTGCTGGTCAAGTTCAAAATTATTAGGCAATAGAAAATGTTTGCTTACATTCGAGTCTTTTTCAAGTATAAAATCTGAAGAAAGCATAATTTGCTACAGCAAGTATACAGGGAAGAATTTTGTGCATGTTGTCTGCAAAATAAATTTTAAGTTATAAGGGCATGAGAAATCGTTAGAAAAATTTAAGCTGCTAATATTCTGCGAAGTATGATTTTGACAGGCGACCGAAAATATGCCCATCCGAAAAATCCTCATCCTTACCTACTGCCTGTTGGATTATGTTGCACGTTAATCGATTATATCTTCCCACTAGAATAATTCTCTCTCATAGGAAAAAAACATTTTACAAATTCAGTTAACCTTTCATCCGATTGGCCAGCCGCCCATCTACCTATTACATAGAGAACTAAGCCTCGGGTTTTCCACTTAGAAGGCAGGCAACCTATTTTAGGTGATACTTCAAAAACAGATGCGGCAAGGCTAGTGAGTTCTGCAAATAATTCAAAGCTGCTTTGAGAGTTCCGGTGTAATAAAGAGAGTGAAATGTGAATGCTTCCAAACATAAATAAACTCAGTTAACAGGCAAGCAACACCGTGCGGAGCTTTATCATGTGAAAATAAGGGGACTGAAATGACAATTTCTGGCTGAATTGCAGCCATCAGTCGGTCGCACTCCAGCTCCAAGCCAGGAAGACCTGAAATGTGAACCGTGGCTGAGCCGGATTCTCGCTCACTTATTGACGCTCCTATGCGAACGCCTCCGAGAGCTCTGAAGTGGAACTCCAGAGTATCGTGAAACGCTGCACTACACCCCAACTTCCAGGCAGATCAGTGAACGACATTTTTCGACTGATTACTGCGCTACTCGACTCGGACTCACGCGGCGTGGGGCCATTTTAGTGCTTTTTATTTGTTATGAATTGGGCAACGCCTTCAGAGGACTTTCTATGCGTGGAAATGTCCGCCAGTCACGAAAAGGACGGATATTCGTGGAATTTGTAATTTCTCTAAATCCTGTGTCCCAGACTTTGTCGGAACGATGAATGAAGAGTGAAAAAACTCCAAGAGAGGTGTTCAATCAGCGCAACTTGGTATATGTGATATGAAAAAGCCCCAAGGTTCGTAATTCAGAGTTCTGGGGCGAGCATTCCTGCAGAGGAAATAGTTTGTTTAAGGTGATTGATACGAATGTTTCTTTCGGGTTGTTTAATCAAATGACTTGCCATAAGGGAACCATGCAATGATCCACAGCAGTTATTTTTCGGCTAACGCCGGTGATTTGATCTTAAACAGTTGCCGATTTAAAGGGCATTAGGATAGTAATGGAATATATGTATACAAACCCAGCTGAAAAAGTAGGCGGAAAATGTAGAAAATCCGGAAAAGACTTCTAGACTCGATGATGGAGCCCTAAAAATCCAGGAAATGTCCCAATTTTCGAGTTTTTGTCTTTCGTCTTGTAGCAGTAACTGCAGTTGAAATATGCTGAATGAAGGGACGGTGAGCGTTGACAGTTTTAGTTGAGGTTTA
The DNA here is from genome assembly GCA_902702965.1 of Spirometra erinaceieuropaei. Classification (NCBI taxonomy): domain Eukaryota; kingdom Metazoa; phylum Platyhelminthes; class Cestoda; order Diphyllobothriidea; family Diphyllobothriidae; genus Spirometra; species Spirometra erinaceieuropaei. The sequence continues at coordinate 820,582 of CACRXP010000109.1, read as the reverse complement.
CTCGCCAGTTACCCCTTTAGTTAGGGTGGGCCATCTCGGAGGTAGAGGAGGCAGGAAGTAGATGCAATATTTATAGTTCTCGGTAGGCTATTTCATACAAATTAGATTGAAGGCATCTTCAAACATGCGGGCTGATAAAAGAGCACCATGTCTCTTGAAAAGTGAACATCTGTTTACTGTACATCGCGGTCCTAAATTCCCAAGCAAGAAACGATCAACGGGGGACGTTTATCATTGTATATGCCTCGTGTGGATGAGAGACAAATGCATGCCACTCCACCGATCAGCCAGCCAGAGAGTAGTGCCAATTACAAACCAAAAGTGAGCGACTGTGAAGGGACAGAAGACGGGAGCACGTCGTCGAACCGTTGAACACACAGAGGTCAGCCCTAGAAGGGCATGAGAAACGATAACAAGGACAAAGACATTGAAGAGTGAATGGGCTTTAGTGTTAGTGGTGAGGAGGCATGTGACAAAACGGAGGATGTTGGAGGGCTTTAAAGCTTGAAAAAACAGTTTGGAGATGCAGCAAATATAGTCGACAGGGATTAGCGGAACGTTACTACTTCGAGGTCCAGTCTAGAACAGCAGCGATTAGGAATCCAAAATTCACATGGGGATGGATTTCGCCGACCTCCCTTCGTTGCATGGCGGAATATGGATGTTCCAAGGAAAAATGAGACGTCGGTTTTCTCTCCTACAGTCGGTTTACACTGCTAGACGCGAAGCCTACATGACTTTGAATTTTCTCGATCATGGCCGACGGGTTGGGAGCCTGTAATTTAATGTGGCCTTGTTCAATGACGGATGGGTCCAGGTTCGAGCACTAGTTTGACGATATCTAGTTGGGTCATTGAAGTCTGAAAACGGTAAATAGGTCTTGAGTGGCCACCTCACTGGCCCTTATTCCGTCGAGATCAACTTTCTTTTGGGTTTCCACTGTTGCAGACACCGAAGGCGTGGTCTGCACCACGACAGGAAGCGGGATTGGTTATTGTAACTCTGAGCCTTTCTACTTTTCTGCTGAACCGCTCATGTAGTCGAAGTTGTGAAGAAACCAGCTGTGAGTTTGGACAGAAAAGCTCGTAGCATTAAAAGACTTATGTTGCATGAGGGCAGTAATGACAGCGAGTGGCGATCCAAGACGAGGTAAAATGGTTTTGGCGATGCGAGAGAAAACCGAAACGGACGGCTGTGAGATTGGGCTTTTTTAAACTGTGAACATCCACCCGAAGGTCGTCCATATGAGAAGTTTGGACGGACGATTAAAGACTCGAACCAGAAGTAGAAGCAAGACGTATGGTCTCGGAGGGTGGCTCATTATTCTCAACCGGGTGTGTCACGGATGGGGAGTTTTCGCGGATTCGGATTTCGTCTGTCACCAACATATGGAGGTGTACAGGGATTACTATATAGCATAACCTTGGATGCTAAAAATCAAAACATGGGATGTCAGGTTGGAAAAAGGAGTTTTTAACTGAGAATAGCCTACAAGAGACATCTTACGGGTGCTGGCTTCAGGGGCTGACCAACGTGAGTTAGAGGCACATACAGGCCGTGCTAATCACCGAGCAAACTTACTGCCCGCAAGATTTATTCTGTACATTTTTCTAAAGATCGTCTATGTCAGCCAACTTTGGTTGCTCGATGTGGATACGGTAGGAGGATGAAACAAGGTAGACAGGAGAGGACAGGTACTCGATGAAGTGGAAACCCACATCCACCCCCGAGGCAAATGGGGCAAATCACCCTGACCGGCCGAGGAATTCGGAACCCTTAACCATATTGGGAGACAATTTCATAACCACTGTCCCAGCTTATTCTTGATTCCCTGCAACCACTGTTCTATCGAAGACGTGACAGCCTGCAGTACAGCACTCCTGGTCCACACCCGTCACTATTCGTGATGCTGACAAGCGTATAAATTACTTGGACTGAGGAATTGGTACTTCTCCAATTCAATTGACAAGGCACTCGGGGAAGTATCGGTGTCCAAATAAACAGCAGCTCAGATTGGTGAGGAAACTTTGGCCAACTAAAAGGACGCTTGTACAGACTAAACTCACACAATGTTTCTTGCCATCTCTAAAAACGGCGCATTTAATTTGCGTGGACATGTAAGAATGCGACCAAGGTAGTAGTTTACCATTTTTCCAGACAGAAATATTCAATTTCTCTCATCAGATAATGCTCTTTTCGACGAAGTGTTTGTCGGATCCGCAATTACGCCGAAAGGGCGACTGCTGGACAGTGCAAATTAAGGTCAGAACGTTTTGCCGAATTGAAAGCGGGACGCTTGAATGGGGTCTCGGATGAGATTGTCATCACTAACAGGTAGACCAGTATCACCTATGTGCATCGTCCAAAGTTTTCGTCTGTTTTACTGCAGCAACTTAGACATCATCATATTCTGAATATTTTTTAACTAAGTGCTGCTCGCTGTACATTTGGAATTGAATAGGGTTAATTGCTTTTTCCATAAATTAATCAGTTCGGATGCGGATACGGTGGTTAAGAAAACAGCTGATCGTTGTGAAAAAGAACACTGTCGACTAGTTAAATTTAAACCATCAATTATATACCTATGACCTTGTATATTCTTTGGTCTGCATCAATGCAAAGGTTATAGGATTACACAAAGGGTATGAAAGAAACATGGGCGATCTCCATGTCATAGAGCTGTTACGATTCCCACAAACCGTCTTGTTTTTAGGACGACCCTTGTCATCATAGAGCCCTTTAGGCAATATGCCGTGAAGTGTTGGCATAATCCGTACGCAGTTTGGTCTACACTCCAGAGGATTTTTGGCTTAAAGAGACCAAGTCCCTTATTCTTCACTGTTTGGTGAGATTAACAGACTGCTGTGTGGCGTCCAACATATCCTTTTAAAAAATTCTACACGGTTAGAAGAAACGAATAATCATAATCGCGAGAAGTGTATGTGTCCGTGGTCTGATTGTTCTTTATAAAGGCTGATTGTGACAGTGGAACGTAACGTGCTAGAAAAACCTTGGAATTGATTGCTTCAGTTTGCCACGGGCCACGGTGGACATATCCAAAGGCTCGGACAAACAAGGACGTGTCCAGTCGTCACTTGGGCGTGGCAGTTTCGATAAAAAATGGAACTGTTCTGAACGCACACGTAGCTGCATAAACGCATATTCGTTGGCTTAAAGTATACCTACTAAAAGAACAG
>CACRXP010000109.1:799808-817133 GCA_902702965.1 Spirometra erinaceieuropaei | reverse complement strand
GTGTGTGTGTTGTGTAGTGGCGGACTGGTGGGTTGGGGACGGGCTGAAGCAGCACCTTCCACTGCCCTCTCACGCATGTGAGAGACACGCCGTTCAACCCCCGTTGTGTGAAATCCTGGTGTTTGTGTGTATGGGGGGCCAGGTCGTGCTGTGGCGCGCGCAGGCATGTTCAGTCGACCATGTCAGCCACCGCGCCCATTCCCCACTCCAGTCTACTGACCGGCTCGGACAGTGGCTGGGGTGTGGAAATGGGAAGGGAGAGTGAGGTCGACGACTCAGCGCATTTTCCTCACTATAAACAATCTGACGCGCTTGAAGCTATCACGGTGCGCTAAAAGCCGTGGCTTGGAAGGTTGCCAACTGACGGGATACCTTTGACCTCCTCCATTACTGGAGGCGGTCTGAGAGTCAGGCTGCAATGGCTCCTTTTTAATGTGGCCTTTATGGCATTCCCACCACAGTGTGGGATCCGAGCCAGGCGTTGGCGGCACGCCCAGGTGCGGCTTCGGCCGTGCCAGCCTCCAAATCTATGTTGTGTTGGTTCAAATCTTGGTTATTGTTGTGTGGACCAGGGGGTGTGGTGGAACGCCAAGGTGAGGATCCGTCCGAGCCATCCACCTGCGGCCTCCCTCGTCTCCGGTCTTCTTGACTCTGTCTTGACACCGGGCCCAGGCGGGGGAGGAGGAGAGAGTGTAGATAGATGCTACGCAAGTCTACTGGCACTATAAACCCCTGCGTAAGTCACCGTCCCTGCTCCCACCGCTGCTGCAGCTGTGGGGCACACGGTGGACATCGTCGAAATCGACGGTCGAGCTGTCACTGCGCTACTCGACTCGGACTCACGCGGTGTGGGGCCATTTTAGTGCTTTTTACTTGTTATGAATTGGGCAACGCCTTCAGAGGACGTTCTATGCGTGGAAATGTCCGCCAGTCACGAAAAGGACGGATATTCGTGGAATTTGTAATTTCTCTTAATCCTGTGTCCCAGACTTTGTCGGAACGGTGACTAACGAGTGAGAAAACTCCAAGCGAGGTGTTCAATCAGCGCCACTTGGTATATGTGATATGAAAAAGCCCCAAGGTTCGTAATTCAGAATTCTGGGACGGGCATTCCTGCAGAGTTAATAGTTTGTTTAAGGTGATTAATACGAATTTTTCTTTCGGGTTGTTTAATCAAATGACTTGCCATAAGGGAACCATACAATGATCCACAGCAGTTATTTTTCGGTTAACGCCGGTGATTTGATTGTAAACAATTGCCGATTTAAAAGGTAGTAGGATAGTAATGGAATATATGTATACAAACCAAGTTGAAAAAGTCGACGAAAAATATAGAAACTCCGGTAGAGGCTTCTAGACTCGATGATGGAACCCTAAAAATCCAGGAAATGTCCCAATTTTCGAGTTTTTGTCTTTCGTCTTGTAGCTGTAACTGTAGTTGAAAGATTCTGAATGAAGGGACGGTGAGCATTGACAGTTTTAGTTGAGGTTTACCCGCCAGTTACCCCTTAAGTTAGGATGGACCATCTCAGAGGCAGAGGAGGCGGGCAGTAGATGCAGTATTTATAGTTCTCGGTAGGCTATTTCATACAAATTAGATTGAAGGCATCTCCAAACATGCGCGCAGATAAAAGAGCACCATGTCTATTGAAAAGCGAACATCTGTTTACTGTACACCGCGGTCCTGAATTCCCAAGCAAGAAACGATCAACGGGGGACGTTTATCATTGCATATGACTCGTGTGGATGAGAGGCAATTGCATGTCACTCCAACGATCAACCAGCCAGAGAGCGATGCCAATTCCAAACCAAAAGTGGGCGACTGTGAAAGGACAGCAGATGGGGGCACGTCGTCGAACCGTTGAACACACAGAGGTCAGCCCTAGAAGGGCATGAGAAACGATAACAAGGACAAAAACATATAAGAGTGAATGGGCTTTAATGTTAGTGGTGAGGAGGCGAGTGACAAAACGAGGGATGTTGGAGGGCTGTAAAGCCTGAAGGAACAGTTTGGAGATGCAGCAAAGATAGTCGGCAGGGATGAGTGGAACGTTACTACTTCGAGGTCCAGTCTCGAACAGCGAGCGATTAGGAATCCAAAATTCACATGGGGATGGATTTCGCCGACCTTCCTTCGTTGCATGGTGGAATATGGACGTTCCAAGGAAAAATGAGACGTCGGTTTTCTCTCCTACAATCGGTTTACACTGCTAGACGCCCAGCCTACATGACTTTGAATTTTCTCGATCATGGCCGACGGGTTGGGAGCCTGTAATTTAATGTGGCCTAGTTCAATGACGGATGGGTCCAGGTTCGAGCACTAGTTTGACGATATTTGGTTGGGTCATTGTAGTCTGAAAACGGTAAATAGGTCTTGAGTGGCCAACCCACTCGCCCTTATTCCGTCGAGATCAACTTTCTTTTAGGTTTCCACTGTTGCAAACAATGAAGGCGTGGTCTGCGCCAGGACAGGAAACGGGATTGGTTACCGTAACTCTGAGCCTTTCTACTTTTCTGCTGAACCGCTCATGTAGTCGAAGTTGTGACGAAATCAGCTGTGAGTTTGGACAGAAAATCTCGTAGCATTAAAAGACTTGTGTTGCATGAGGGCAGTAATGACAGCGAGTGGCGACTCAAGAGGAGGTAAAATGGTTTTGGCGATTCGAGAGAAAACCGAAACGGACAGCTGTGAGACTGGGCTTTTTTAAACTGTGAACATCCACCCGAAGGTCGTCCATATCAGCAGTTTGGACGGACGATTAAAGACTCGAACCAGAAGTAGAAGCAAGATGTATGTTCTCGGAGGGTGGCTCATTATTCTCAACTGGGTGTGTCACGGATGGGGAGTTTTCGCGGAGTCGGATTTCGCCTGTTACCAACTTATGGAGGTGTACAGAGCTTACTATATAGCATAACCTTAGATGCCAAAAATCTAAAGATGGGATGTCCGGTTGGAAAAAGGAGTTTTTAACTGAGAATAGCGCACAAGAGACACCTTCGGGGTGCTAGCTTGAGGGGCTGACCGGCGTGAGTTAGAGGCACACACAGGCCTTGCTAAGTACCGAGCAAACTTACTGCCCGCAAGATTTATTCTATACATTTTTCTGAAGACCGTCTATGTCAGCCAGTTCTGGCTGCTCGATGGGGATACGGTAGGATGATGAAGTAAGGTAGACAGGAGAAGACAGGTACTCGATGAAGTGGAAACCCACATCTACCACCGAGGCAAATGGGGCAACTCACCCTGACCGGCCGAGGAGTTCGGAACCCTTAACCATATTGGGAGACTATTTCATAACCACTGTCCCAGCTTATTCTTAATTTCCTGCAACCACTGTTCTATCAAAGATGTGACAGCCTGAGATACAGCACTCCTGGTCCACACCCGTCAATATTCGTGATGCTGACAAGAGTATAAATTACTTGAACTGAGGAATTGGTACTTCTCTAATCCATTTGGCAAGGCACTCAGGGAAGTATCGGTGTCCAAATAAACAGCAGCTCAGATTGGTGAGGAAACTTTGGCCAACTAAAAGGCCGCTTGTACAGACTAAACTCACACAATGTTTCTTGCCATCTCTAAAAACGGAGCATTTAATTTGTGTGCACATGTAAGAATGCGACCGAGGTAGTAGTTTACCATTTTTCCAAGCAGAAATATTCAATTTCTCTCATCAGATAATACTCTTTTCGACGACGTTTTTGCCAGATCCGCAATTACGCCGAAAGGGCGACTGGTAGACAGTGCAGATTAAGGTTAGAACGTTTTGCCGAATTGAAAGCGGGACGCCTGAATGGTGTCTCGGATGAGATTGTCATCACTAACAGGTAGACCAGTATCACCTATGTGCATCGTTCAAATTTTTCGTCTGTTTTACTGCAGCAACTTAGACATCATCATATTTTGAATATTTTTAACTAAGTGCTGCTCGGGGTAAATTTGGAATTGAATAGGGTTAATTTCTTTTTTCCATAAATTAATCAGTTCGGATGCGGATACGGTGGTTAAGCAAACAACTGATCGTTGTGAAAAAGAACACTATCGACTAGTCAAATTCAAACCATCGATTATATACTAATGACCTTGTATATTCTTCGGTCTGCATCAATGCAAAGGTTATAGGATTACACAAAGGGTATGGAAGAAACATGAGCGATCTCCATGTCATAGAGCTGTTACGATTCCCAAAAACCGTCTTGTTTTTAGGACGACCCTTGTCATCATAGAGCTCTTTAGGCAATATGCCGTGGAGCGTTGGCATAATCCGTACGCAGTTTGGTCTACACTCCAGAGGATTTTTGGCTTAAAGAGACCAAGTCCCTTATTCTTCACTGTTTGGTGGGATTAACAGACTGCTGTGTGGCGCCCAACATATGCTTTTAAAAAATTCTACACGGTTAGAAGAAACGAATAATCATAATCGCGAGAATGTATGTGTCCGTGGTCTGATTGTTCTTTATAAAGGCTGATTGTGACAGTGGAGCGTAACGTGCTAGAAAAACCTTGGAATTGATTACTTCAGTTTGCCACGGGCCACGGTGGACATATCCAAAGGCTCGGACAAACAAGGACGTGTCAAGTCGTCACTTGGGCGTGGCAGTTTCGATAAAAAATGGAACTGTTCTGAACGCACACGTAGCTGCATAAACGCATATTAGTTGGCTTAAAGTATACCTACTAAAAGAACAGATGGACAGTTGATAAATTGACCCATCCACCTTAGGAACAAGTTAAGTATGAAGGAGAGGTATTATTTCGGACGTCGCGGAGAGGAATGTTAAAAAATTAACATACCTCAACAGCAGTTGTAGAGATTTACAGTGTAGCCTAGATAAAATTTAAGTTCAGATGGGGCGGTCGGTATAGGTGATGCTTTGGATAGTCGCATAAAGATACTCCAAGGTAATAAAAACGTTTTCGGAAACAGAATTAGCGCCTGATGTGAGGGTAATGCTCATTTCCAGGGGATAGTGTACAGTCCATTTTCTACTCATAACAAACATGGTTTAACCGCGCCAGGTTTGGGATCAAATGAGAACTTTGAAGAACAGTTGGGCCACAAAGTTCGAGATCTCAGACGACTCTACTAGCCCTATAATTGTACTTGCGGACACCGGTAGGTACATTCCAGAAGTCTACTATTTACGGGGCGTTTCCTTCTTTAGTGTTGAAGAAAACTTGCGAATTCTCTTAGATTTGTAAAGTTTCCGTAGACTGACTTTCTATGTTTATTTTAATTATACAAGCGTTTTCGATAAGGCGCAAAAGAGGAACCTTCGTAATAGGGGTGGCCTTAAACTAAACTCCAGGACGATTAGAGTTAAGGTCAGGGTTTGTAGCTAACACTAGGCCAATCAGTTAGGCTCATCATCATGCAATGACAGTTCGACCGTCTCATACGATGACGTCCACCGTGTGCTCCATAGAAAGGTGAAGCGATCACGGTGAGATGCGCGTGAATTAGTTTAAAATGAGTGTGGACTTGCGCAGCATCTACCGCACTCTCTCCTTCTCCCCCACCAGATTGCGGTGTAAGGACAGAGTCAAAAGGATCGAAGGCGGGGGAGGGCGCAGGTGAATAGTGCGGCCGAGCCCGCACCTTTGCGCTCCACTCCACACCCCCTGGTCCACATAACAACTGACCAAGATTTTAACCAAATAACAACATCACGATGGGCCAGAGGACGACGATGAATGGACAGCCATGCTCATGACCTTTATACCCAGTGGGAGGGCAAGCGTATCTACTGGCAGGGAGCCAGGTGTCGGAAAACTGCCAGCGCATACCAGGCTGAGAGGGCCGTTGTTTGCTGATCGTGGCATTGCAGACGCTTACAGACCTTTAGGCCTGGAAGTCTGTAAGCGTCTGCTATGCCAGGATCAGCAAACTATGACCCTCGCAGTCACAAGCACGCAAGCACATAGTTGAACCACTTCTGTTAATCCTTCATGGCGAGTAAAGCAATAGGCCGGAAGTTGTCCAGACACTATTTTTCAGAGTTAGCTTTTGAAGATTCCCTTAACCAGTACAACTTTGGACTGAAATTGTAACTCTCCTAATAGGCTGCAAGTAGCATGTTGTCAGTGTCTATGTCTTACTTTAGATAAACCAAGAGAAGTGAGAGACAAATACGCTTTCTCAACCTGACTGACGGCTTGCGCTGGACTGGATGAAACTGGCTATTTCAGCCCCGTAATACTCTTCTGACTTCTTAATTGGCACCTAAAGGTAGGATATCTCTGAAATGAGGGGTTCGACACTTGTCCGCGACCTGTGTGCACTAAGAAGTTCGAGTGGAGAAAGTCGCAGAAGTGCACAATTATTACTGTCTAGGGTCGGAAGCATGTTTAAGTTGTTTTATCAATAGAGCGAGGAAGTCACAGGAGGCAACACAGGATTCGACGCGCCAAATTGACACAAACGTCTGGGCTATTTCACGCCGTTGCTCCATCCGTCTGGCCTCGGCAAAACCGAATAAGAGCGTCATCGTACACCCCGAGCAAACAAGCAAAGAAAATGTGTGCCGTCTTTCAGATCCAACTGCTGTCCACCAAGTGTACCTATGGGACTAGAGTCATGAACGTACATTAGGTCGGCGAAAACCTAACGGTTGAACTCGGGTCAGTATTCGGGTGTTCAACTATATGAAACAAAGGCTCACACCTTCTTGGCCGTAAGCGGGAATATTCAAAGTAAAATGTGCGCGGCGTTCATTAAATTACCACAGTTGTAAGACAGAGAGCAAGCGTTCCGCTTTGCCTCAGAGCTATGATTTAGAAACTACGCAGGCACATGATCGCCTGTGATTCCAAATCGGTGTCCCGCCGCATACTGGAACACCGCATTTCGCCTTCAATAGTAGCTAACCCTTGGACATGATCCGCGACAAGCAAAACCCCAAATACGGGATTTTCAAGCGGTTGACGACTTTCGTGATGTCAGATAAATACAACTGTCGTGGTCCCATGTCCCCGTGGCTCCTTCAGGACGCCGTTTCAGTGTCATTTATTACTGACGTGGAAGTACGGATTTTTACCGGAAAACTGTGCGTATTAAGAAGTAGGAAGTGGATACTCTAATGTTTATTTTGTCTAATAATGCCTGTTAGGTGAATTTCTCGGGATTCTTAACGAACGAGGGACATTTTTCAATATAACTCTATTCTTTATTGAAGGAAAGGAAGACTATTCGAAATGGTTCTTAATATAAACGTCCTGCTACCAAAGACCGAGATCAATAGCAAAAGTTGGCATGATAAAATCAGATAGCGCTACTAATGAAAGATTTTCACGAACCATGTAAATTTTGCTTTAAGACTGTAGTACGAGCGAAAGAAAATAAATTCGTGGGTAATTATTGAAATGTAAAACCAAAGTCTTGCTGACAATAAATATTTTTAATAAATGAGTTTCTTTGTCCTGTCACCAGATCTTCTACAAGTCATAAAGTATGGGAAAGAATCGGCTCAGGAGAAATGATGCAGTTAGGGAGCTCGACAACACTCATTTGCATAACTAATTTTGTCGTTAAAATGTTGTTTCTCACCCCGGTCAGTAATTACGGTTCCGTTCAGCATCATGTGTCCATCGATCAGCAGTACTATAGGCATCATCTGTGAAGTCCGATGGGTAGACCGGATGATATAAATATTGGTTCTCATTACCGTGAGAAATGTCTCGGGGTGGTGGGATTGGAGGTGGTAGTTCGCTGGCGTATGAATCTAGAACAGACTTTCTTTCGCGTGAGTTGGAACTTCGCTCCATTACAGAAGTCGTGAAATCGTCAGCATACGTGACAGCACCGGACTGAAGGGCTGGTTGCTTCCAGGACTGAAGCGAAGAGTTACGAATCTGGCCTCGCCTAAGCCTGTCATTTCCAGACCGATTCACAGATTCTGTACCACGAGCCGGGAATTCTAAAGTGCTGCCTCCACTGACAAAAAAACAGTGTCTTAATGAATTACAGAAGACAATTTCCGTGCGTCTTACAAATTCCTCAAGCTTCTTGGTTAAAAGATTTTCAGACGAACGAATAAAACTTGAAAGTCGCTTTCATCTGGTCCTTTGTTGCTATTAGTGAAGGTATGACGGAAAGTTGAGAGCGGCATCTTTAAGGTTTATTTGTGAGCGGACTGAATATCTCTACTATAACTCCCCTTGATGCATCGCTAGCAATCCGAAAATTCTTTGTTTTCAGGTTATTTGTAGTATCAAAAGCTAAATTTTCCAAACGCGGAAGTATGTTCTGTTGGGACTTTTAGTCTGCAAACCGCCTTCTAATGGAGCGAACTTGATCCAGTGATTAACAACAAGCGACCGGAGTTTATGTTTCCATTTTGAATGCTGTGTAGCTGTAACGCAATTATCTGATCGAAAGACAATATAAAAACAGAAAACAGCCTCGAGTGACTGGATAAATGCAGCCTCTAAGCAACGGTTGGAATATTGCTTCGTGTTTCAAAATGCAATGTCGTTATTCAAAAAAATCTCATCTAATAGTGTAGCGCATTTTGGAGTGTAACGCATTCTGCCGACTCGGGCACATCTGTGAAAGTTATCTGGTCGAAGCAACGAATAGGGTATCTCATTACAACTGTAGTACTCTTGGTTCTGCCTAGTCTTTTTAAAATTACCACCAAATATTCACAGCCACTTTCATCTCAGTTGCACAGCGTCTGCAGAGACACGAAATCAAAGCAATAAACGAAATGAGAAAGCAAAGAATAGAGCTATTCAGAACTAACGTGGCCGAATGTTGCGCCTTTCGATCAGTTCGTTCCAAATTTGATCGGGAATATGGACTATAGAATCCTGTATCGACTGACTCGGCTTGAATACTTGACTGCTGACCAGAAAATAACATGTCATCTTCGAGGGAATAGGGCATCTTTGGACTTCGTACTCGGTAGATGCCAGTAAATTGTTCCGGTTCCTGGGATATACGGAGACTTGGCGTTTTTGCTGTATACATCCGGCCGCAACGTTCAGATATTATTTCATTTCGCAGCCGCTTTAGGAGTTTCTTCTTTTGATAGTTGATATATAAGAAGTATCCGCCTGTACAAGCCGCAAAAATGACGCCCAGAGCCAAAGGTGCAAGAATATATATGTAACTCATTCGGAATCTCCTTGCGAAAAGTAGAAACAATAAAAGCACGTCATAGTTTGGAATGCAAAGAAAACTGAGAAGACAAGGCTGCAGTCTGCATGCAATTGCATATGCTATACATAGCGCTATAAAACTTCCGAAGCATACCTAAATCACGCTTTTGTTTGGGACAGCAACGCGTCATGACGTGTTGCCGAATTATTATTAGTAGGTTACTGCAGTAGTTCCCTAGTAATAATTCTGTCTAAAAACAACAACAGCAAGGGATAATTATAAGATGGAAAACGACAGCAAAGTTCTTCTCGATACACACAAAACACATTCGCAACCGATAAAATTACTGACGAAAATTACTCGATGTACTCTGTAAAGTGGAAAGATGGCTATGTCTACTCCTAGAACGTTTTCTTCGTCGGCGATTAAAAACAAGAAAGACGGTGCTTTGAATGTCCCACTATTATTGAAACATATAAACTACAAAGATCAGAGAACATGTTTATGAAAAGTCAGCGAATAGCTGACCCGGTGTGATTGCAGGTCTTAGTTTTTATATTTCATAAAGTACGAAAAACGAAAGATGATAAGCAGGTGCTGGGAAGTTAAAAGTTATATTGTTTAAGCATGAGTTTTTCGTTGAAGGCACGATTCATGAGACGTTGAAGAAATGAGAAGCCACCAACTACATTCAGATGTCTGAAAAGGCAATTCGGTTAGATGATGGACGTTGGAGGATGAGAACTAGGTCGACTAGAATGGAAATTTACGAACAAGTGGCAGTCGCAGACAAAATGCTTGACTAAACTAGAAGACCGACAGAAAAACTGACGAGAAAAAGGCAGCAGGCAACGAGATATAAGAAAAGGGGAGGTGGACGATACTTTTATCCAGGAGGCTGAAAACAACAAACAGCTCCCGTTCCAAGGCGTCCTAGTTTAGCCAACCATCAACGGAAATGATGCAATTTCGGTGTAAGGGGCGGTTTGAATACCCTGGATGCTCTTACCTGCTACACGGTCCTGCCGACACGCATATTTAACGTCCCATGAGCGACATCTTTTTCTCCGCTAAAACTAATTAACTTACGTTTGTTTTATCTTTTTTGAAAGAAAATAAAGGAGTTTTTTCCCCTGCCAGCACATGTCCCCTTCATAGGCGGGGCTGGAAGGGGCTGGAAGGGGCTGGGCGGGGCCAGAGCCCCCTCTGGATTGAAGCCTTTTGAAGCGTATTTGCATCGAAAGAAATGTTTCAAAAGTACCACTCATTTTACCTTCTTTGGCATTAAAAGGAGCTAATTTATCAAAATCGGCTTATAAATCGTAGAGAAAGCATCCGTTTACGCCCACTGAATGTAGCTGCGAATGAGCACAATATACTGAGGTTTTGTTTAAGTCCCTCATTGCGTAAACTCTTATTTGTCCACCGGATTAGAATCTGTGTGTGTTATTAATTCGTATATTTGACAATCGATTGCGGATAATATCGTGAGTCAACCAATGCTGTTTTCATGCTCTTGATAGCTGTCTTAGTTCATTTATGTATATTATGCTAATTGTTTAGGTATCTACTCACCAGCCAATTCACGTAATCGAGTTGTATGTCTATGTATGTAGTATTTAGCCTTGGTGTCCGTATTCCACTTATACAAATTTTTACTGAATATCCAAAGCAACTATGAAGCGTAATTTCTCTGGCTATCACCGAAGCACCATATACAGGCGGATTAAGCGCCAGATGAAGGCGTGACTACTGCTGGAGTGGCTCAGTGGGAAAACAATCCTTTGTTGGTAGTCCTTTATATGCACCCCTGTGTGTTAAGTTTTCCTCATTTGTTAACACTTCAGATGCCATTCGCCTGAACCCTACCTTTGGTGATTGCGCCCACGAAATGATTCGCAAGACTGTCATTGATTGGTTTCACGGATCAAGGGACCGGTATGGCGGCCGGGCTAAACGCCGGGAGGCAATTGGGAGGACAAGCGATGATACACGTTGTCCCACACTGTCTCTATATGAAGACACGGTAATTACCATCAATGAAGTTCACATATTTTAGGTTAAATATTCATACTGCTGCAGTGAACTTAATCAGTGTAAAAATTGTCATTTCAATTTTAAAGTATTACTTCCCTTCCATCAACCATCTGTTTTCCAAAGAATTCTTTTTCTTCAATTATAGGAACCAACCGTCGAAGCAGGGACTTCTGGAACGCACAACTGAATGGCATGACATATGTTGAAGTCCATGTATATACTGGCACTGACATTTATTATGATTGTACATATTTTCCAATTACTTTTTCGTTTATACAATAAATAACTCATTCACATGAATTTGCGTCGCGTGTATTTGATATTGGCTGCCGATTAGTGAGCACGAGTGCGGCGGGGTCACAGTGAGTACTATGTTATACCGTAGTACTCTACGTACGCAGGGGGGGGGGGTTCCGACGTGTAAGATGTGGGAACAGTTAGGCACTGCGCCTCAGGGGACTCGGTATTCAGGACGATATTTTAAAGTGGGGCCAAAAGTGGGCGGGGATATGGCGTCCCCTGCGCATTTTTTTTCGCTGGCGGGACCAGGCAGGGCTATCGAGTTGCATGCCCCGCCACAGCCCCCTCTACAGCCCCGCCTAGCCCCCTCATGGCCCCCTCTAGCCCCGCCATTATTGAGGGGGCCAGGCGGGGCTAGACGGGGCTGGTGCTGGCAGGGTCACTATATGCAAAAAAAATTGATATCAGACTGTCTATTTTAGAGGAGTAAGTGAACACTGTACAGTGTCCGCCTACCTGCTCCGAATTCCAGTTGAGAATATATTTTAGTAACTAGGAAAGAACTGCTAAGGGTATTAAATAAAATAATTCATTTATTCACATGTGAGTCAACATCAAAAGCTACGGCTATCAGTTAGGTCATCTACGCAGGACTGATCTGACATTAAAGGACATCTACATCAAACACATTCCTTAAATGCGCGTTACGCACAGTACCGCTTGCAAGACGGGGAGCTGGTGGAAAAAAATTACACCCTCGGGAATAAGTGAGAGTTAAAAAGAAAAACTGTTAGCGTTTGATATTTTTGGAAGTGTATCCACTAAGTGAGAAGTAGGGAGTTCGACCGTCGCGCGCGATGACCTCCACCGTGGGCCTTACGGGGTCGGCGCAGCACCGGTAACCCATGCGAGAGTTAATTTGCAGTAAGGTGAATTAACGATGGCTCTCATTGCGGGATTATCTACGGCCAATCGCGAACTTTGCCATCTGCTTTAATCTCATAAGTAAGGCATCACTGTATGTTTGGTTTGAAATTATTCTGCGAATTTACAAATGACTATAATTTATTCCGACTGTATTTGACTGTATTTATAAGCTCGAACATCATCAAGGGCTCGGTCCATAACACCCGAATGCAGACATACGCACATGCGTACATCGACAGTTCAGCTGCCGTGATCAACGATGTCCGCCGCGTGCCCCACAGGAGGGTGAGACAGGGACGACGACCTGTGCGTGAATTAGTTTAAAGTGATAGCAGACTTGCGTCAGATCTTCCGTACTCTCTACTCCCCGCTTGGATCCGATGTCATTGACAAAGTGAGGATGACCGGCGGAGGCGCAACTGGCTGGCGCGGTGAGGACTCACGTCTAGACGTACTGCCACGCCTCCAGTTGCACGACGTACACCTTGTCTTTGTCGGTAATATCATTCTGCCTATATATCATGCGCCGCTGCGCGGCTGCTGGTTGGGCTCGAGAGAGAGCCCGTAAGGCACAACGGAACGAGTGAGTTCCGTATGAACGATCGGTGAGCGCCCCCTAACACTTACAAGGATTTTATACATCAAGCAAAATAGAGGGGGCCTCAGACCGCAATTGGCGCGGCGTCAGCCCGCAAGTGGATCTACTATCCCACCCTAGCTTCTGGCATTTTTATGGGTGTGCACTCCCGACAGCGCCTGCCGGACTCCCATCCAGTCCCTGTTTTAGTCCAGCGCGCCCATTGCGTGGCCCATCATAAGGGCGAAACGCACATGCATGATAGTTCGAATGTCGTATCCGATGAGGTTCACAATATTATGGCGTAGGGATAGTGACTTGCGCTCTGTTACGCTTATAGTGGTAGCAGGAGTACGTTGCATCTACCACACTATCTCGCCCCACCCCACTTGGCCCTAAAACCATGAACAATTCGAGAAGACCGGAGGTGGAAGACGGCACAGGTGGCTGACGCGACCGGTGTCACTCCTAGGCATTCCGCCCTACCCAGGTCGGATCTCCGGCCACATTAAGAAGGAACCATTGCAGCCTGACCGTCAGTCTGTCAGTCGGCCACTTCACACAAACGCATATTTGGCTGACTGCGAGGTCCAGGTTTTCCCATCAGTTGGCAACCTCACAGACCACAATGCTTAGCTAACCCTGGTAGTCTCAAGCCTTGATTACGCATGCAGCAGAAAAACCACATGGATAAGAGGCCGCTGAACAAATTCTTCACTTACACGCGAGGTGATAATCAGCTGCTTGCGTTGTATGGAGTTTAGAGTGGTCATGTTTAGGTGCTGATGAGGATAGTTATAGTGGTATTATATAGCCGGCGGTGTTCTGCCGAAAGCTTTTATGTAGGCGTATGTGACCTAATAGGCCCATGAGGTGAGTGAATGTGTGTGTGGACAGTGGGGCTAGTTAAAGCGGATACGGTATGTACGTGTTTGGACTCCTAGACATGGTTAATCTGTCTCTGTGCGATGAATTCTCAAATGACCGGCTAGGCAGATGCGTGAGGTGAACGTGCGAAATCAGTGAGGACGAGTTCGGAAAGAGTCGCAGCTACTGGTGATGTGGACGGTGGTGGGGGAGGCATCGAATGTCGTCTCGCTAGTGGTGAGAGTGGGAGAAGTGATGGTGTTGGTGGAGCCAATCGCTGTGATGAACGCATGGGTTGGGTAATGGAGGATTATGTCGGTGATCACGGACGGCGGGGCATCGACAATGTAATCACCCGTGATGGCACTGGTGGTCGTCGCCGGGTATGAGCGAAGGCTGACGGTAGTATATGTTCGTGGAAGAAGTTGTTAATGTCGGGTTGTTGAATTTGTCCGAAGGTGTCTGCTGAGGCCGATTCGCGTGCGGGGTGTGCTTTGATTATATGAGCAAGGTGGAAGCGGTTGGCTGTTAGCTTGGTGGATCCGGGGTGTTTGCAACTTGACAGCAGCCTTTCTGGTTTTACCTACAGCAATCCCGTTTGCTTCGAAAATTGCCGCACAGTTTTTACGGGTCGTCTCCAGGTCGGCCTGTCTTGCACTAAGTCTTCCCGTGTCTCCGGGTTAATGTGCAGTCGCTTCATAGAGTTATTTAAAGTGTCCCATTTACGTTGTTTTTGTCCTCCCTGTCGGCGAGTATTTGCAGCGATATCTCTAATTAAGAGTCGTGTAGGTGGTCTCTCGTCGTCAATCCTCACGAGAGCCGTTCTATCGCGGTTGCACCTGCCTCAGCAAGGCATGAATGCTTAGAATTCCGGTTCGTCCAAGGGCATCCGTGTCCTGCCACTTCGGCCTCAGTATTCTGTGACCGCAACTGAGATTGAATTGATTGAGCCTCCTGGCATGGCTGGAGTAGATAGCCGAAGTTTCGGCTCCGTACAGAAATGTTTCTATGACAGCGAATTTGTACATATTCAGTTTGGTGTTAAGCTGCAGGCCGCGGCGAAGCGAAGACTTAACAAATAAATCGTTTTATTTAACAACCATAGGGGTGCTTTTATGGCAGGTCAAAATAAATGTTCGAATATGTTGTAGAACGAGTAGCCAAACACTGTATAGTGTTTAACTTGTGCTTGAAATAAAGATGGTCTGATATGAAAAACGGTTGTCGAACAACGAAAAAACCTCCTTCATCTATTTGAAAAAGGGAGAATAAATGTGATTTGATTAATTTTAAAATACAAATAGCTGTCACTCATGGAAATGTAGATAAGTGGTCCAAGTTACTTTATAGAGAAAATGAGGCCGTCGCCTTTGAGCTGCCTATTAATATCGAAAAGCGGCAACAGAACCAACTGTTACACCAATAATTCTGGAAATTTAAACGTTAGCAACAAGTGCAGGCCAGGGGCACACTGCCGCAACTAATACAGTTATGATTACATGCACAGGTCTTTCTCGGAAAATGAGCTTCTGGCCCGTACTAGTAGAATTCAACAGTTTCGGAAAGAACCACCGTGTCAGGGAATCGGTTCTATGCTCCAGAGACTCTGCGAGAAGGCATTCCTTCAGACGCATGTTTGGGCAAAATTCCACTGCAGTTTAAAGAGATGGCTACTCAGACAACCCGCCTCAAGCAATTGGAAGATATCGCCAAAGTCTAGAGCGCACTCATGGCCTTTGACAGTGTGCTACGTTTGAATGAGGTCGCCACACAGATGCCTGTAATTTAGGGGAAACAGCCAGTCTGGTTTCGTTAAGCAGATGACCGAAATTCTTCACCATCTTTCTATCCACAGCTTGTACTGGCTCCGGCCGTTGAGAACAGAATAGAATAAAGCAGGTTTATTAGAGCACCTCTTGGGCATTGTCAGGCTCCTTTGAACTCGGGAAAAACTTAAAACAAACTCATCCATTTCGACTGCACTTTCACTTCATTTGTTTTGGGGTGTCTATTTAGCCAATAGAGCGCGAATTTAGAGTTTGTTCAGTTCAGTTCAGTTTATTGAGGGAAATGGGCGCAAGCCTTTGAGTACCCTATTTGCAACGTAAAAAATGTGTGGTGTACAGATAGATGTTCTGGGCTGAAATAGTTCGAACACGCCCATTATGGTGGGACAAAATGAGAAGGAGTTACAGGGGGTGAGCTCGAATTCTCCTCGCTCTTGGTCATTTCGGAACACAAATATGTCCAGATTCTTCTTAAAACTTTGTAAAGATGGTGACATCACAACATCTGCGGGAAGCTCATTCCACGGTTTGACCACCCGAACCGAGAAGGAGAACTTCCGCACATCCAGCCGTGCCTGCTGAGTGCGCAGTTTTAACGGGTGACCTCGGAGGTTGGTCGTGGTAGCAAATTCAAAAAAGTCCTCGAAGGCCAGACTGCAATCCAACCCCTTTACAATGCGGAAGGCTTGCAAGAGATCTCCGCGAAGTTGCCTGTAACTCAAAGGAAAGAAGTTCAGATTTACTAAGCGGGTTGCATAAGGAAAGGAGCTTTGACCCCTAACCATCTTCGTGGCTCTCCTCTGGACTCTTTCGAGGCAGTTTTGATCCACATCAGCCCACGGCCTCCAAGCTTGTATGCCGTACTCTAAATGCGGCCGGACGAATGTTCCGAATGTCTTAGAGAAAGCTTCTTTGTCAAAGTCCATAAACGCACGCTTGATGGCGTACAGTACGGACATTGCGCTTTTTGCCACCCTCGAACAGTGGGCGGATGGTTTTAGGGAACTCGTCGTAAGCACACCGAGGTCCTTTTGGGCTTCGACCTGTTGTAGGGCTGCACCGCTCAGAAAGTAGCCTCTTGTGCTGGCGGATCTGGCTGTGTTGCCTAGGCGAAGTATGCTACGTTTGGCAACGTTGAACCGCAGGAGCCAACGGTTTGACCACTCCTCCAACCGATTCAGGTTCATCTGCAGTCTGTCTTCATCGGCAGGACCAAGAATTACACTCCATATCTTCATGTCGTCCGCAAACATTGCTACTTCATAGTCCAAATCTCTTGCGGCATCGTCCACGTAGATAAGGAACAAAATGGGTCCCAGTACTGAACCCTGGGGGACACCACTTTCGACCATAGCCGGATCTGATTTTCCCCGACCGACGCACACAACCTGCTGTCGACCCACAAGGAAGTTTTCGATCCATTTATGGAAGTTGCCACCCATCCCTATTTTTTTCAGCTTATGTAAGAGCCTTTGGTGTGGCACAGTGTCGAAAGCCTTCTGGAAGTCGATGAAGGCTATGTGGACCGCGTGCCTGTCGTCGAGAGCTTGGGTCCAGCTCTGGAGAGATTGCAGCAGGTTTGTCGTGCAGGATCTTCCTTTTCGGAACCCATGTTGGCATTTCGATAGCAGGCCGTGAACTTCCAGGAATTGCATTAGTTCACACTTTATGATCCTTTCCATAACTTTGCAGAGAATGCATGTCAAGCTTATGGGCCGGTAATTTGTCGTCGCTGCCCTGTTACCTCCTTTGTGTAGCGGAGTAATATGCGCCAGCTTCCAATCGA
>CACRXP010000109.1:771010-773105 GCA_902702965.1 Spirometra erinaceieuropaei | reverse complement strand
TGCATGTCTTGCATGAATTATAGTTAATATTATAAGGGTTTCAAAATCAATGAAAACAGAACTATACTACTTAGGTGGTAATGTTTACACGGGGTGCAGTTTATTCGGGCGGCCGGAAAGAAGGTTGTTCAAATACCGGTTCACCTGAGGTAACCAATATGTCATGGGATTGTTCTACGCTTTAACTAATATTACAGCCTTACCTAAAGTAGGTGGACTAACTCAAGAAATGTCAACCGAAATTCTGAAATGCTTCTTCGTTTCGAAAAGATCACTTAGGCAGGGTCGCAAAATTAATGATCTTGCAGTGTAAATCTATAGTGATTCAGTTACCACGGGATGTCGGTTTTTGAAGGAACTTCTTTTTGGCCGCCTGCAAAACCCACACTTTGAAGAAAATGGCTACTTAAGTAGCGTGAATTTTTCTCATTCATGTTCGATACCGTTAAAAATGCAATTATATTTCATGGAAAATGTGCATAAACGTAGTCATTTTTCTATTTCCTGGATAGAAAATTGCATCATCTTCCACATTTTAAACTCAAAGGAAGGCTTTAATTCAGTTTTCGAAGAGTTTTCCAATTCCCGCATAATTTCGAACCTGACCTGCAGTTAAACTTACATTTCGGCTTCAGAAACTCGGGCCATATATTTTCCGCGTACGGAAAACCTTCCGGTATTAAGAGGAGATCATAGGCGGTCCACAGAATTCAGCAGTGGATTTGAACCATATTGTAAACTTTACAAGCAACATCAGCATCTACAGAGACGCGGTGTTTTATGAATGGGCATTCCACGGTTATTAAAAAATGTCATAATTAGGAACTTTTTCCAACCGAATTTGAGTGTAAAATTGGTAGGAGACGTAATTTTGTACCAAATGGGCAACAAATGCATATTTTTATGCATGTTTTCCATGAAATATAATTGATTCAATGCGAAAAATTCATGCTACTACATTAGTTGGTTACTTCATTAACCAGTGTGTAGGCAGGTTAGGACAGAGCGTGATCATCTTCTTAAAATGCCCACATTTCACAGTCTCCGCTAACCCTAACCTAGGGTTCCATATGCCTCCTCATACAGCATACTATATACTGCATTTCTGTCCTACCTGTTCATAGGCACACCATAATTACCGAACTTGCTTTACCTAATCAACCGCTTTTCGTCCCTGCTCGACCTACCGCCATGGAAGTCGTATGCGTACGTGAACGGCGCAATGGCATCCATTGGCCATAACTACTATCGCGCACCCGATGCCTCTCTGCTGTTGCCTTTTTCAGAGAAAACGGCAAACCCTACGCCATTGATTTCCTCCCGCCCAGCGCGCAAAACACACGCACTCCCACCAGCCCATTGGTCAGGCCTCTGGCCACTACGGCTTCCGTTCTAACCCGGCCAATGGCGTTAACGCAAGGCGTCCTAGGTCCACTCCCGGCTTCCCATAGGCTGCTTTTTCAGCGTGAAGGTCATACATGAGGTTCGTTTGATGCATTAAAACAAATTTTGGCGTCAATGTAATTTTTTAATTATCGCGCACTTTATTACTTGCTGTTTGGCACGTTTTAGAGGCCCCACCCGTACAACCCCTCCTACCACCATTCCCGTAGGACAGGTAGACGGGGGAAACAGTTTTGTTCACTGTTGCGACACTGTATTCACGCCAAAATATTTCTTCTCCAACCGTGTCGTGGAACCGTGGAATAACCTGCCCGAGACGGTTGTTATGTCTCAATCTGTGGAGACATTTAAATGTAACCTTGACAGATATATGCTGCAGCAACAAGCGGACTATGGGACTTTTTAGCCATGTGACTAGTGACATATGTGAATCAATGTATGCATTCACTTAATGCTGTAATTTCTTCACATTTTTGCTCGTTTATCGATTTTTTTATGTACAAATAGGGAGTTCAAAGGCGTAAGCCTATTTCCCTCAAATACACTGACTGACTGACTGATTCTGTCAGTGTGTGACGAGAGATCAAGCTTACTAGTGTAGCTTAAACCTAAATCCTTGATGGTGGTACATTCTGTCATAGGTGTGCCTTAAAAGACCACTTTTTGGGGTAGCCTATCAGGTCCAAAACAC
>CACRXP010000109.1:738510-766010 GCA_902702965.1 Spirometra erinaceieuropaei | reverse complement strand
GTAGTAAAAGAAGAAGTAGAAGAAGTAGCTGTATTATTAGTATAAGGATTTGTAGCGGTACTAGTATTCATACGAGTAGTAGTGGCAGTATTAGTAGTAGTAGTAGTAGTAGTAGTATAAGTAGTACTAGTAGTAGTAGCAGTAGTAGCAGTAGTAATATTAGTAGTAGTAGTAGTCGTAGTAGTAGTATAATTAGGAGAAGCAGTAGAGGAAATAGTATTACTTGTAGTAGTAGTATTAGGAGTAGTAGTGGTAGGAGCGGTAGAAGCAGTAGTATTAGGAGAAGTAGTGGTATTATTAGTAGTAATTGTAGTACTAGTAGTAGTAGTAGTAGTAGCAGTATTATAAATGGGAGTAGTAGCAGACGTAGTAGTATTAGTAGTAGTAGTAGTAGTATTAGTAGTAGATGTATTAGTAGTAGTATTAGTAGTAGTGGCAGTAGTAGTAGTAGTAGTATTAGTAGAATTACTAGTAGTAGAAATAGGAGTACCAGTAGAGGTGTTAGTAGTAGTCGTATTAGTATTAGTAGTAGTAGTAGTAGTAGTAGTAGTAGTAGTAGTAGTAGTAGTAGTAGTAGTAGTAGTAGTAGTAGAATTAGGAGTAGCACTAGAGGTAGTAGTAGTAGTCGTTGCATTAGTAGTAGTATTAATAGTAGAAGAAACAATAGCGGATGTAGTAGTATTAGGAGTAGTATTGGTAGTATAAGTAGAAGTAGTAGTAGTAGCAGTAGTAGTAGCAGTATTCGGAGTAGTAGCAGTAGTAGTAGTACTTTTAGTAGTAGTAGTAGTACTATTTGTAGTAGTAGAATTACGAGTAGAAATATAGTTAGTATTAGTAGTAGTAGATGTTGTAGTAGTAGCAGTAGTAGGAGTAGTAGTAGTACTAGAATCAGTAGCGGTAGTACTAGTATTAGGAGTAGTATTTGAGGTATAAGTAGTATTAGTATTGGTAGTAGTAGTAGTAGTAGGAATAGGAGTAGGAGTAGTTGTTACAGTAATGGTAGTAGTAGTATCAGTATTAGTAGCTTCATTCGGATTATTAGTAGCAGTAGTAGTAGTAGTAGTAGTAGTAGTAGTATTAGTAGTGGTAGTAGTAGATGTAGAAGTAATAGTAGTAATAGTGGTATTAGTAGTCGTAGTAGTAGAATTAGGCGTAGACTTATAATTAGTATTAATATTAGTAGTAGTTATAGTAGTATTAGTAGAAGTAGTAGTATTAGTGGTGGTAGTATTAGTAGTAGTAGTGGTAGTAGTAGTAATAGTAGTACAAGAAGCAGTAGCGGTAGCAGTAGTATTAGGAGTATTATTGGTAGTATTAGTAGTAGTAGTGGTAGTAATAGTATTTTAAGTATTCGGAGTAGTAGTAGTTGTAGTAAGAGTAGGAGTAGTAATAATAGTGGAGGTCGTAGTAGAAGAATTAGGAGTAGCAATATAGGTAGTAGTAGTAGTATTAGTAGTAGTAGTAGTAGTTGTAGCAGTAGTAGTAGTAGCATTGTCAGTAGTATTAGTAGTAGTAGTAGAGGTAGTAGCGTTAGTCTAATTATTAAAATAGGTAGTTGTACCATTAACAAAATTGGTAGTATTGGTGCCATCAGCGTATTGGCATTAGTAGCAGGGGTGGAAGTATTAATATCAATAGTGGTAGCAGCCGTATTATTAGTAGCAGTAGTGATAATAGTAGCAATTATAGCAGCAGTAATATAAGTAGTAATATTGGTAGCAGTAGTAATGGTGGTCATGGTAGTAGTAGAACTGGCGGTGGCAGTGTTAGTAGTAGTAGTAGTAGCAGAATTATTTCTAGTAGAATAAGTAGTAGTAACAGCTCTAGTAGACGTAGTAGTAGTATAATTAGTAGTAGTAGTAGTAGTCGTAGTAGTAGAAGCAGTAGCAGTAGCAGTAATAGCAGCAGTACTAAAAGTAGTTATAGTGGTAATAGTAGTATTGGTGCTGGTAGAAGTAGTAGTGATGGTGGTAGCAGTTGGATTACTGGCGGTGGCAGAAGTAGTAGTAGTAGAAGTAGCAGTAGTAGTAATAGTAGTAGTACTAGCAGAATTAAAACTAGTAGTAGCAGTATTCGCAGCAGTAGTAGTAATGTTAGAAGTATTAGTAGAAGTGGTAGGGTTAGTAGAATTAGTAGTACTAGTAGTAGCAGTATTAGTAGTAGTAGTAGTAGCAGTAGTAGTAGCAGTAGCATTGGTAGTATTAGTACTAGCAAAATTAGCAGTGCCAGTAGTATTAGTAGTAGTAGTATTAGTAGTAGTATTATTATTAATAGTTGCAGGATTAGGCGTAGTAGTAGTAGTAGTAGTAGTAGTTGTAGTAGTAATAGTAGTAGTAGTAGTGTTCGTATTAGTGCTAGTCGTATGCAGTTGGTTGTAGTAGTAGCAGTAGCAGTAGTAATAGCAATAATATTTGCCGTGGTAGTAGTAGAAGTATTAGTAGTATCCGTAGTAGTAGTAGTAGTAATATTAGTAGTGGCAGATGTAATATGGTGGTGGTCGCAGTAGTTGTAGTAGCGGTATTAGTAGTAGCAGTAGTACTATTAGTAGTAGTAGTAGTAGTAGTTGTAGTAGTAGCAGTAGTAGTAGTAGTAGTAGTAGTAGTAGTAGTAGTAGTAGTAGTAGTAGTAGTAGAATTAACAGTATTAGTAATTTTTCTGTTAGTAATGTTAGTAGTAGTATTAGTGGTAGTGGTATTTTTGTTGTGGCAGCCGTAGTAGTAGCTGTTTTCTTAGCATAAATAGTTGTACGCGTAGTAGCATTAGTGGTATTAATACTAGTAGAAGTAGTGATAGATGTCGTAGTAGTAGTAGTCATTGTTGTAGTAGTACTAGAATTACTAGTGGTAGTAGTAGTAGTATTAGTGGTAGTAGTAGCAGTAGTTTTGGTGCTTGTAGTAGCAGTTTTAGTTGTATTTGTAGTAGTATTATTATTACTAGTTGTAGTAGTAGCAATATTATTAATAGTGGTATTAATAGCAGTATTAGTGGTAGAAGTAGCCGCATTTGTATTAGTAGCCGTGGTAATAGTAGTAGTAGTAGTAGAATTATTATTAGCTGTGGTAGTAGTAGTAGTTGCAGTATAAGTAGTAGTATTATTAATAGTAGCGGCAGAATTAAACGTGCTGGTAATAGTAGTATTAGCACTAATATTAGTAGTAGTAGTAGTAGTATTAGTATTAGTGGTAGTGGTAGTTACAGTAGTATTAGTGGTAGTATTATTAGTGGTAGTATTACGGTGTTGGGGGCAGCAGTAGTATTATTATTATTATTATTAGTAGTATTGGTGGTAGTATTAGTGGTAGCGGTAGTAGTAGTAGTAGTCTTAGTCGAAGGACTACAAATATTAATATTTCCATTATTGATTTTGGTAGTCGTGGTGTCATCAGCGAATTGGACTTATTAGCAGGTGTAGCAGTATTACTAGCAGTAGAAGCAGCAGATGTGCTAGTATTAGTAGTAGTAGTAATTGTTGTAGAAGTAGTAGTAGTATTTGTAGTAGTAGTAGCACTAATAGCAGCGGTAGTAAAAGTAGTAATATTTGTAGTAGAATTATTAGTAGTATTGGTGGTGTTATTAGAGGCAGTGGTGGTTTAAGTAGTAGTAGTATTAGTAGTTGTATTAGCAGTAGTAGTAGTAGTAGTATTAGTAGTAGTAGTAGTACTATAAATACTAGGAGTAGACGTAGTAGAATTAGTACTATTATTAGTTGTAGTAGTATTCGTTGCAGTAGTAGTAGTATTATTAGTGGTAGTAGTAGTAGCAGTGGTGCTGGAATTAGAAGTTGTGGTGGTAACAGCAATAGCAGTTGCCGTGGTATTAGTAGTGGTATTAGTAGTAGTAGTTGTAGTAGTGTTAGTAGTATGGTTGTGGTGGTGGCAGCTGTAGTAGTAGCGGTGGTAGTAGTAGTAGTAGTAGTAGTAGTGGTAGTTATGGTAGTAGTATTAGTGGTAGTATTAGCAGTAGAATTCGTAGTATTATTCATGGTATTAGTAGTGTTAATAACAGTAGTCGTAGTACTAGTAGTAGTACTAGTTTAAGAGGCAGTGGAAATAGTAGTAGTGGTAGTAATATTAGTAGTAGTAGTAGCAGTATGGCGGTCATTTTAGTAGTAGCAATAACAGTAGTATTAGTACTATTATTAGTAGGAGCGGTGGTAGTTTTAGTAGAAGTATTACTATTTGTTGTAGTATTATTTTTGTTAGTAGTAGCAATAGTAGTGGTGCTTGTATAGTAATTGTAGTAGTAGAAGTAGTAGTAGTAGCAGTAGTAGTAGTTTTAGCAATAGAAGTAGCATTATTAGTAGTAGTATTACCATTGTTGCTGTTAGTAGTAGTATTAGTAGCAGTAGTAGTAGAAGTATTAGTAGTAGTAGTATTAGTAATTGTTGTATTATGAATATTAATAGTAATGTCGGTAATAGTAGTAATAGTGGTAGTATTAGCCGTTGCATTAGCAGCAGTAGTATTAGTAGTAATAGTATTAGTGGTAGTGATAGCAGTAGTAGTAGTGCTGATTGTGTTAGTAGTAGTTATATTCGCTGTGGTGGCAGTAGTAGTACTTGTAGAATAGTAGTAGTAGAATAGTAGTAGTAGTAGTAGTAGTATTTATAGTAGTGATTGTGGTAACAATAGTAGTAATATTGGTAGTAGTAGCCGCAGTTTTAGTAGTATCAGTAGTATTTCTAGTAGTAGTATTAGTACCATTAGCAATAGTAGTAATGGTATTATTGGCAGTATTAGTGGTGCTGGTAGTAGTAGTAGTAGTAGTAGTAGTAGTAGTAGTAGTATTGTTGGTTATTTTATTTGTAGTGCTGGTGGTTGTATTATTTGTATTTGTAGCATTAGTTTTAGCAGTGGTTTTAGTAGTTGTGTTACTAACAGTAGTAGTAGCGGTAGTAGTAGTTGTAGTAGTAGTTGTCATAGTAGTAGTAGTGTTAGTAATAGTAGTTGTAGTGGTAGTATTTGCATTGGTATTATTAACAGTATTAGTAGTAGTAGTAATAGTAGTAGCAGTAGTAGTAGTATTATTTGATTTCTTTTTAGTAGTAGTAATTTTACTTTTAATAGTATTAGTAGTAGTAGTGGTACTGGTAGTATTAATAGTATTATTAGTGTTAGTAAAAGTAGTATTAACAGTAGTATTAACAGTAGTAGTATTAGTAGTAGTATTAGCATTAGTAATAGTAGTTTTGTTGGTATTAGCAGTAGTATTAGTAGTGGTGTTGGTAGTAGTAATACTAGTAGTTTTAATTGTAGTAATGGCAGTAGTAGTAGCAATAGTATTATTATTCGTAGTAATAGTAGTAGTATTATTAGTAGTGGTATTAGTAGCAGTAGTATTGGTGCTGGTAGTAGTGGTGGTAGTATCCGTCGTGATACTATTGTTATTGTTAGTAATAATAGTGGTAGTATTAGTAGTAGTAGAGGCATTGCCCGCATCCGCAGTATGTCTTTTCACTAACAGTGGCACTGCTACTAGCGGTAGTGTTAGTTGCAAATCCATTGGCAGTAACAGTCTTTCAGGTAGTATCCGCTGCGCAGATCTTGCATCTACCGATGGGGTAGTGGTAGTGATGCCAGCGGTACCGAGGTGATTTCTTATCCGTTTACCCGGTTAACATCTCGGAAGGCCGTACACTGGCTTACCAGTTTACCCGGAGGGTTGGTCACCGGCTTACGGAGGTGGGAAAGTGCGTTTAGGTGGAAGTTAGGAGAATTCATGCTGTGGTTAAATGCGACTAGAACGCCATCACACCATGTCGTAGGGGTGGTTCTTACAGCTCGTGTATGCTTATCCATGCATGCGTCCTGTCATGTGACTCGGACAATGAACAAACACAGGGCACGTGAATACACTTCAGATAGCCTAGGGTAGTAGGGCTGGGGGGGGGGGAGGTTACCCGATGTGATAGTGGGCCGTTGGTCATGTCTCGACGGCA
Source organism: Spirometra erinaceieuropaei (assembly GCA_902702965.1). Lineage (NCBI taxonomy): Eukaryota > Metazoa > Platyhelminthes > Cestoda > Diphyllobothriidea > Diphyllobothriidae > Spirometra > Spirometra erinaceieuropaei. Next base: position 760,072 of record CACRXP010000109.1, on the reverse strand, counting down.
GCCGCTTGAAGAGGCGCCGTCCAAGGCCAACACCACCCTCGCCTAGTGGCCAGTTCAGCCCAGTCAGAAAACTCGAGGGCTTTGTTTAGCTTAAAACTGTGAGCATGATGACTGGTCTGACAGGGTGGGGGAGGGGAGCATGCAGGCACGCGACACCGATTGCGGCTGTGGGAACAGTTGTCGCAGCATTACGAACACTTCGAGGTCACACAGGGTCGAACATGAAGACCCTTGAGTGGGTGTCTGCATTTGGACCCTACCTACCCATGCCTTTTCGTGCCAGCGTTTTGCGACCGTGAGAACAAAGAATACGGGTGGTCGGGGTGGCCGCCGCATGTCTGCAGGCACTTAGTGGATAGCGAGGACTGTACGCTGTTCACTGACGGCATTCACGGGGACATGCCATCTGTCGACGCAACCTCACTACCTAGGCAGAAATGTTGCTGACGTACATTAAACACGTTGCGCTAGACATACTTAATTTGGACGGATGTGTGACTTGAAATTTAGTTCCCGGTTCAATATTTCGATTTCGAACGTCACATTATTCTCTTACCAGTGAACAGGCAGTTTCCCTGCGATGGGCAAAGGCATTCACAGGAAGAAAATGACTAGTTGATTTAGTTTTAATCTGAAAAATTATCCCTCGCGATAACAGTATCCGTTATTTTTCCACTTGTTGGTTTACTGTTCGCAATATTCACAGTTGACCTTTGACGACAGTAACAGTTGTCGTAGCCGTAGAAGGGGATTACACAACGCCATCAGGCGTTCTGTAGAATGATTAGTCGACGTAAACTTCGGTACACAAGCTACCTGATGCACACTCGCGGTAGCATTATTGGTAGTCCTAGACTTAGCAGTCCCCATAGCCTACGTCGTACTTGTGTTAGGACGGCACCAATAACAGCAGGATCTGCATTGTCATATCTTAAACTGATTGTGCTCGTAACATCTTGTGCTACTGTTATCGGTACTACCTGCGTATACGATAATTGCCGATGGATGGACTGCCTTTCCATATGCAGACAACTGCCTTGCCGCATTACTCCGATTGTTAGCCAAGTACACAAACTTTACCTTTACGGGGGTTTACGCAGCAGACATACGTTTTTGCGTGGGGACTAGCACAGTACGTTTTACAGAAGCGGCAGTACCGGCATTGCCTTAAATCCGGTAGGACTTGCAGTAGGCTTGTTCCACGCAGGCAGTTCAATGGTGGCCGTAAAGCCTCGTTTCCACAACTGGCAGCAGCCCAGACTTAACCCAGCACTTCTACACGTCATTCGTGTTGGCGTATTACTAGCTAATTCATTCATTTACTACTAGCAGTATCAGTCGTAACCATTACTTCGGCTATCTGCTGTTCGGCAGATAAAGGTAGCAGTGACGTACTTAGTACTATCGGTCAGCGATATGAGTCAGTGTCCTAAGTCTACAAATGTTCACTGGATTTCTGAAAGGTGTTTTCGTTTCAAAAAGATTACTTAGGTAGGGTTTTGAACCTAATAATCACGTAGCTTAATCATATAATAATTCATTTACCGCAGGACGCTGGCTTTCAAAGGAACATCTTTCCGGCCGCATGCAACACCGGCCTTTCGCAAACAATGACTATTTATATAGTATGATTTTCTTCGTAGACTTTAGAGCTCCTTGCAAATTAAATTCCATGTCATGGGAAGCACGCATGAACTTATTCTTTCTTTCACTCATTCAGTAGAAAATTACGTCTTCTTTAAATTTACTACTCAAAGGGAGGGTATGATTTGGTTTTCTAAACATCTTTCAATTCCCGATTAACTTTGAGCCCTACCTGCGGTTACGCATGCATTCAAGGTATAGAACCTACACATCATATACTTTCTGCGTGAGGAATATCACACATTAAGAGGAAACCATAAGGGGTTCATTAAATCTTGCAGGGAACTTGAGTTATATCGTAAACTTTACCAGCAACATTACTAACTACAGGAGTATAATGTTTTACGGACGGTCATTTCACGGAATTAAAACATCTCATGAAATTGGGTTGATAAAAATACGCAGCTCGTGGCCTGCTATACTACTCGTAAGTAACCACATTAATAGTAAACTTCGTCCTTTTCGTTTGCTATCTCCTTTTACGACATTGCCGACTACTTATTAGTTCTTTGCCTGCAGAGGTAGCGCTCTCTTATTTAGTATGGGTCTTCCAGGCCGTACGATGAAGGCGAGTAGTATAACCAATCTAATGAACTCATGCAGTTGTCTAAGCCGCAGACAATTTCTTAGACTTCCTGCTCATATAAGTAATAATTGTAGACAATTAGTTGCAAGGCAGACTACTTGCGTTTTCCGGGTCTTTTACTCATGTTATCTGTTCGCTCACTCCTCCTCTTCCCCACCGGTTCCAGCCTGCATGAATACCCCATAACGTACACACCTGTGGGTGCGTCGAGTACTTATAAATGACCATGCATGCTTTGAAATACTCCATAACGTACTCGGCACTTACTTTCATAACAGACCACACTGTGTTACCTAAGCAAACGTTTTACTGTCAATGGCACGGTTAACTATGGTGGCCTTCTTAGGGACTTCGTGTACGTAATCTACCAATGGCATTATTATTAAGAGGCTATATGTTGAATAATCCATTCACATTTCTAACTGTCTTCGCGTGAGGTCCGGCGGCTGTGCAAACTCGCGGAATGTTATCCGGAATTCCGAACTCCTGTTTCGATTCAAAAAGTTTGCGTGGGTCGACTTGCAGCATTCATTACCGTGCGGCATAATCCCACAATAATTCAGTTATTTCAGGATGCCAATAGTACGAATTATTATCATTGACTTACGATGTCCTACTGAATGCAAACACACTCATTTTTTACTTACTTAGAAGACAGTTATGTCTCCGTCTACCTCACATTCCGTACCGGAAGAAAGGGTGTTATTAGGCCTTTCAGACGTTTCAAAGTATGAGATTACTAAGACCATGACATGCTAGTTTATACAATATCCCAAATCTGCATTTACTAATATGACTTGCGATATAGCTAAAATCCACTGCTAAATTTTATAAATCCCCATTGGTATCCCCTTAATATAATGGATAAAATATAAGTTATGCCGTACACGGCAGATGTACGACGTGCAGTTTTGGGAGGCCTGCGGGCAAGTACACTGGCAACTTGCGATCAAAATTGTTCGGGAAAAGGAAGTTTTTTTGAGCCGATTTACACCCTTCTTCCGGGTATAAAATTCGAAGTAGATGTAATTTTCTGCCCCATGAGTAAAAGAATGAATATTCTTATGCATGTCTTGCATGAATTATAGTTAATATTATAAGGGTTTCAAAATCCATGAAAACAGAACTATACTACTTAGGTGGTAATGTTTACACTGGGTGCAGTGTATTCGGGCGGCCGGAAAGAAGGTTGTTCAAATACCGGTTCACCTGAGGTAACCTATATGTCATGGGATTGTTCTACGCTTTAACTAATATTACAGCTTTACCTGAAGTAGGTGGACTAACTCACGAAATGTCAACTGAAATTCTGAAATGCTTCTTCGTTTCGAAAAGATCACTTAGGCAGGGTCGCAAAATTAATGATCTTGCAGTGCAAATCTACAGTGATTCAGTTACCACGGGATGTCGGTTTTTGAAGGAACTTCTTTTTGGCCGCCTGCAGAACCCACACTCTGTAGAAAATGACTACTTAAGTAGCGTGAATTTTTCTTATTCATGTTCGATACCGTTAAAAATGCAATTATATTTCATGGAAAATGTGCATAAACGTAGTCATTTTTCTATTTCCTGGATAGAAAATTGCATCATCTTCCACATTTTAAACTCAAAGGAAGGCTTTAATTCAGTTTTCGAAGAGTTTTCCAATTCCCGCATAATTTCGAACCTGACCTGCAGTTAAACTTACATTTCGGCATCAGAAACTCGGGCCATATATTTTCCGCGTACGGAAAACCTTCCGGTATTAAGAGGAGACCATAGGCGGTCCACAGAATTCAGCAGTGGATTTGAACCATATTGTAAACTTTACAAGCAACATCGGCATCTACAGAGACGCGGTGTTTTATGAATGGGCATTCCACGGTTATTAAAAAATGTCATAATTAGGAACTTTTTCCAACCGAATTTGAGTGTAAAATTGGTAGGAGACGTAATTTTGTACCAAATGGGCAACAAATGCATATTTTTATGCATGTTTTCCATGAAATATAATTGATTCAATGCGAAAAATTCATGCTACTACATCAGTTGGTTACTTCATTAAACAGTGTGTAGGCAGGTTAGGACAGAGCGTGATCATCTTCTTAAAATGCCCACATTCCACAGTCTCCGCTAACCCTAACCTAGGGTTCGATATGCCTCCCCGTACAGCATACTATATACTGCATTTCTGTCCTACCTGCTCATAGGCACACCATAATTAGCGAACTTGCTTTACCTAATTAACCGCTTTTCGTCCCTGCTCGACCTACCGCCATGGAAGTCGTATGTGTACGTGAACGGCGCAATGGCATCCATTGGCCATAACTACTATCGCGCACCCGATGCCTCTCTGCTGTTGCCTTTTTCAGAGAAAACGGCAAACCCTACGCCATTAATTTCCTCCCGCCCAGCGCGCAAAACACACGCACTCCCACCAGCCCATTGGTCAGGCCTCTGGCCACTACGGCTTCCGTTCTAACCCGGCCAATGGCGTTAACGCAAGGCGTCCTAGGTCCACTCCCGGCTTCCCATAGGCTGCTTTTTCAGCGTGAAGGTCATATATGAGGTTCGTTTGATGCATTAAAACAAATTTTGGCGTCAATGTAATTTTTTAATTATCGCGCACTATATTACTTGCTGTTTGGCACGTTTTAGAGGCCCCACCCGTACAACCCCTCCTACCACCATTCCCGTAGGACAGGTAGACGGGGGAAAAAGTTTTCTTCACTGTTGCGACACTGTATTCACGCCGGCATATCAAAGCACGTTGAACGACCGGGTTTATCCTCCTAAACTTTAAAACTAGGGAAATTAGAATGCGCCTTTACAACACGTACGTTAGACCTGGTCTGGAATACGGTTCGTTTTTATTTAGCCTCAAGCGTGCTACCGAGCGGAAGAAAATAGAATCCGTTAAACACTTTTTTACCAAGAGAATTTTTACCCCGGAACACCGACATTTGTCTTACCAAGAACGTTGCCGGCTAACGGGCCTTGATCCTTTATGGTTCTGTAGATTACAAAAAGGACTATTTTTGCTATTTAAACTCTTATATAATCACACATTTAACCCAATCACCTCTTTAAGACATCATATCCACCCACGACGTAACAGTTACCGTAAGGTTTTTTTATTTCTGCCTCTGGCACGTACTGTTAAATATCGTCGGTTCTATTCTGTAAATGCAATTGCTATTTGGAATAAACTACCCATGAGTGTGAAAACACTGCAAAATCATCCTTTATTTAAGAGAATTATTACTCGATTTTTGCACTCAGAAAAGCTCCCAGAAATTTTGGATGCTGAATCCACTGATCGACTCTACCGTAGCGATGGCGTTTGTGGTCTCTGAGCACTATGGCCGGTCTCGCCAGCTGTTCCTCAACGCCTCTACTTTCACTATCCCAAACTTTATGAAAGGAATTAACGTCTGATAATCTCCGATACCGTGCAACCCCCGTCCCTCCCCTTCTTGACGGTCGAAAATCTACCACCAGCAGTTTTTTCTCCTGAACCCTCCAAACCATGAAAACCATCATCAACTATATTTTTATTTCTTTACCTCGGGAGTTTTTTTCACTGCTGGTCGGATTTGTGTTTAATCGCTTCCCTTGACAATGCCTGTAAACTGCCATTAAACAACTTATTATTAATAGAACCCTAAGTAAGGGTTAGCGGAGATTGTATAATGTGGGCATTTTAAAAAGATGATCACGCTAACTCCTAACCTGTCTAGACAATGGTTAATGAAGTAACCAACTGATGTAGTAGGAAAATGATTAGGGAAGTATTTGGTTGGACGCAAGTACTAACCGTAAAATAAGTCAGTCGAAAAAAACTGGCTGACGACATGACGGTAAAACGATTATTTGAATAACAGTACCAGACATTTACGAATACGTTGGACCGGTCTGGCGTACTAACTAGGTTACCCAGGCACATACTACTACTACTACTACTACTACTACTACTACTACTACTACTACTACTACTTCTACTAATACTGCTACCCCGACTACTAATGCCACTACCGCTGATGCCACCACCAATACTACTAATAATGGAACCACTACTAACGATAACAATACGAATACAGATAATACCACTATTACTATTACTACTACTACTACTACTACTACTACTACTACTACTACTACTACTACTCCTACTATTAATACTACTACTACTACTTCTACTACTACTACTACTGACGATGACGTCCACTGTGTGTCTCATGAAGTGGGCGTAGCACATTTGACTTATGCGTTACCTAGTTTGCAGTCCAACACTGTTGTGAGGCATATACCTCACCCTCCAAAACCGGCCGTGCCCGGTAGCGAGAACGGGTAAGACAACTGGAGGTGGGCAGGTGTTAGGGTTAAAGAAGCTAAACAGCTCACCTACGTGTGGCATACGCACGACCTGGCCCGTCCAGTATGTACCAAGCTTTCACGAGGGCGGCTCGAAGCTAACAACTGTTATTAATGCGCTGAATGCGGACAGCAGAAAGTGACTAACAATATGGCTAACAGATACCTATTAGAGCAGCCACCTCTTCAACGAAAAATACTAATGGAATTTGTGGTGAGTGATTGTATCACCAATAGCACAGGCCATACCTCGAAAGACACGACGGACGCGCACTCAAAGGGAAAAGCAGGATACGAGGCTGTTTTAAACAAACATGCCTACTTAAATGAATCAGTAGGCGTTTATTTTTAATGTCACAACACTCTGAGTCGCAGCGAATCGCAGTGTTGCGACACTGGTATCATACCAAACACTCCACGATGGTTGTTCCGAAACCCGGAATTTCGCGACAAGATAAGGTTTAACTTACAGTTCGTTTCCCAATACGACTTTTAGTGGTCTCGTTAGCACTTTGTCTGCGTTTTTTCTAACTAAAGGTCCCAAACGGAAGATCTTTTGGATTTCGACAACCCCACCGGATTCTTCAGTGTCATTAATTAGGTTTTGGAATGTAAGCAGATCGTGTTTCATCCTTTCTTTCGGGGTATCACAAAGTGCTTCAGGAACTCCTTGCACTAATACAAAACGGAATCTTTCGAAAAAAACTGGTGGTTGCATCCTGCCCTCTTTTGCTAACGGTAGATTGAGTCTCAGACTCTGGGACTGCCTTCATGGCTGTATCCAGATCAGTTGCTAAGTTGATCGCACCCGTGCTATATGCTGTAACGTCTTTATTTGGCTGCCCCACCTGACTTTTTACACTATAGCTTTATACACACGTGAAGGGCAAGCTGCTAGCGCTCTTTGTTGGTCTGCGTAAGTCCATACGACTATTTCCTACAGGTTTTTTGGGGTTGTCGATTGTTGTTTTGTTTTGGTGCAGACGGACTCTGCATGATCCATATTTGTCAAATTTATGCAAGAACCAGTCCCACCTCTGTCTGTCTTATTTTTATTTCCCTTTATTTCGGTTAAGTCCGCAAACTTGTCTAATGACTTCCTGCATTGCCTCTTGTTTCACTGAACGTGACATCTATAACCTTTTACCGGTTTCTTGTGGTTCATGTGGTCCAGCTCATTGATGTTTTTCATGTCTTTTGTAACGTGTTCAGTGGGTTACATTCTGTTATACTTGAGCAGTGACGCTATTATTTCAGTTGGGAGATCGACGTCTACTTCTAGTTCAGCAACTCTGGTGGTGAGTTCGTGACTTCCATCACAGCGTGTCGATATTTCAGTATCAAAATTATTTGTGGCCGATTTCAGCGGTGACCTGCGTTCTTGAGGGTTGGTGTTCGGTGTCCCAGCATGTCCAGCTGAGTGCGAGTTAAGAATTTCCGGCAAATTTTTATCACAGAAAATAGAAAATGGTTTACAGGTAAGTGATAGTTCGTCTTTTCCTGAAAATGTATTATTTTTGTGGACTCAAATCCGGCCGGGCGTGGCGGAATGGTTAAGGGCGTCGATTCCAGCATGGCTGGTCCCTGGTTCAAGTCTTTGACGAGGCAGACTTTTGCCAAATAGTAGGGTCATGGAAATTTGCATTCCCCATGCTAGCAAGATCTCCTTCTGATTGCATTAAGTCATAACAGGGGACTCAATTTGGTAAGTGACTACTTTACTGAGTACAAAGCAAGGATTTTTTCCAAACGGAATTCAGTATCAAAAGTTAGTTGGAAACAAAGAACGACCTTGCCTTCGTAAACAGGCTCTCAGTAGTTTTCGCTTTCTACCGGTTTTGAGCAGTCCGTCGACGAAGAATTTACTTCGGAAGCACGATGGAGCCGGTATTCATAACAATCTGAACTAAACTGAGCCGGATACGTCGTTAAACTCCGGATAGTGATTTTCTGCGAGCTTCACTGAAGGATGAAGATATCGTTGATAATGGAATCAGTGAAAGCCAAGGTTACGTGTACTTTTAAACTGATTTCTCGATTTATTTCGAAAAGGCGTAACTCTGGGCAGAGACAGGTGATCGAAATGTCAAAACTTGGGAAGACGAGTAAATTCCAGTCAAATGCAAACATTTGATTCTGACCTTGTACAAATTGCCATGCAATCCACTTGTCCCTTCTTACGAGCTCAATAACTTGTACGTGTAGTTTTTTTTATGTTGAAGCCATTCACGGCCTGTAGAAGTGCACGATCTTGACCATTGTATGCTTTCATTCGAGCTTCGCAGAGTCGAGATTTGGACACATCCCATCGTTTAAAGGCACCATTCTGTTGTAGTATGTTAGTCTGGACTGTTTAAACATTTCGAATCTGCTACTCTGAAAGGTAACAATCAGCCAACAGGTGTAGATCTTGCTGCTTACCACTCCTTATAATTCTGTTTCGCATGTCCTGCTTTAACTTGACACACGAAACGTGCAGGTATTTGCGGAAGGCGTCCCAATAGTTCGTAGTCTGTGAAGCTAAATTCAGACTCGGACATCCAAATGTTTTTACGCTATTGCTAAAACGACCAGGACAAGATCACGTCCCTAATCTATTGCCAGTAGTCTTTGTTTTTCTGTTTAACTAAAGGTCACTTTCTCGGTTTCCCGGTTGTTTGTCTGTCTTGCCTGCGCTATATTGCCAGCGGGATGCCCTGCGGTCGTGGGAGTACGTTGCATTGTGTATAAAATATCTGTTTCTCGAAGAACCGTTATCCTTGCACCCACAGTCGAAAATTGCAATCGCCCTACCGGTTGGTTGCGTTTGGTAATTTCTTCTCGTCGTCTCACTACATTACAATTGCAATACATTATTGTTAGGGAATATTCCCTAACTTATTGACAGGTTAGAGAATACATGTACAGTGAACAGTTAGATAGCGACACCGTGTAGGAGTCGACCGTTTGAAAAAGCCTTCTACTGTGAATGGGGAGGTTTACCTCGTCGTGCTGCCCTAGTGGGCAGACCGGCGTGGGCTGAGACAACTCTTAACCACCTTCGCGAATTTATAATGAGAGATATAGTCAAAGTCTTTGCATCTCATTAGCCTCAGCCACTGAGAGCATATGCGCATTCTATGCGTACTCGGTTGGCAATCCTTATTGATTGCGTCCGTAGAGTCCAGATTGGCAGTTGCTTCAGCCTCAATGGGCGCCGTAACGTGGGCTGAATGACGTCGGACCTAATCCACTCACCCGTTTTTACGGGCGATAGCTTGTTATCGAGTTATAGGATCTTGAAGCATTGTAGAAAACGTGTGATGGCTCCCGTGCCAACTACTATACCCGAAACCAACGTTAGCAACATTAAACTACGTGCTGCGAACACCTGTAAAATCACGAGAATATGGTGCTGCATTGCCCATATCTCATTGATACTTTGTGTGACGGTACTCGGTGTTTGCAACGCAATAGGGTTATTTTTATTTTCCCTTTGACTTGTCGATCTTTCCTGACCAGTCCTTTACCACTAACAATCCATAAAATCGTCAGTTAGTTTTTGGCCGCCGTTATATACTAATCCGTTTTTCAGTTTCAATTGATTTTACTGAATTAGTATTCGTCCTCCTTGCCCACATATTTTGGGTATCCGCTTGTTGAGACTTTTCGCTTATCACTTGCGTTAATTTTTAGGCTTCCTGGTCTGCATTACGAGTAAGTGATGCGCTTATTGTGTGGAATCCTCAAACATGTCCCGAGTACGCCGATTGTGGGTCTTTTGCTGCCTTCTCGGTGTCGTTTTTGTTCTGACGCAGTTCTACCTACTCCGACCCCGCACAGTACATCTTGATAACCTTACCGGTAAAACATCATTTATTAAGCAAACTTGTACAACATTTATCTAGAAGCGTGGGTGTATAACCAGTTGTTGTTTCAGCCAAAAGCGCCTGTTCTACAGAGTGAAGATACTTTGGAGCTGCGCAATTCTGAGCTTCTCGCCATATACAGATCCCTGAAGAATGAGGTCCTTCTCCTTGAACAAAAACGCCGGTCACTTGTTGAGACTAAATACCAGTTAGAAACTCAAATCTGGAACCTACGAAGTAGTCTACAACAAAGCTCGAAGACTCTTCTTAGACTAGAGGTTAGTGAATCAGTCTTTTTTTCAACTTACGCCTGTAATGTTTGTCCCCCTTGTATAGGATCATTATTCCCGCTGTATGATACATTCGTACCTAGATTTCAATGTTTTATTTTTTCCGAACCAGCCATTTTTTACTGTATGCTAAGGGAAGCACGGTCTCAAATAAAGATCTCTGACTCAGTATTGTGATAAAATGTGTTGCAGGGGACTTTGAGCGTTCTAATTCCACAGTCAACTATCACAGCTGGTGAAGACTGTACTTCTTCCCGATAACTGTTTAATGCGACTGCATTTGTTAAGTTTCTCAATCTCTCCACAGAAGACAGATATTTGTAGACGGTTCATTGCAAACAGTCTTACTTACCATATTTCACTTGCCTACCTGTATTTCTAACGACATTCATCGGAACTAATTAAACCGCTCGTATGTCTTCATTTCCCATCACCACAAACGATTGCTCCCTATTGCAGTCGAGTGGCGGCGTACTCCCGAGCATTTATGAGCCAATCGACACGCCAACACTACAGGGCCAGATATCCTTTTTTCGAGGTCTTTCGAACAAATTTTTAGTATCAGTAGCGGTCACTGTCACATGAAAAAATCAGTATACTTTTCTGAAGGATGTCTTTCAATCAACTATGTGCGAGCATCTAGTTTCCGCTCCTTTACATGCGCACCCAGACTTCACAGCAGTATAGGAGGACTGACCGGACGGGTACCTGGCACACGCGGATCTTGATGTCAATGGGAATATCACGTCGAATCCATAGATACTTAATTGGCCTTTTGAAGGCCCAGTGAACTCTGTCGATTCAGGAGACGATGTCCTTCGTACTCTATTCACTTGATAACAGTCTTGCCTTAGGGTATTTGAAACAGTTCGCCTCATGTAGGTAGTCAGTAATCCATGGAGATTCAATCCTTGGCTCAGGAACGCTTCTCCAAGACACCCCAGAGTTTATGAATAAACCAATAATTTAGTCATTGTCGTAGTTGGACAGGATGGGCGGGGCAGAATGCAGTTTTACCGAGCGCAAAACCGGATATCGAGAGGCTAGGAGAGAACCCATGCAGGGGTGGAGCGATAATAGGCCTTGATCATGACAATGATTTTTGTTGGTATACCATCTTGCTTCATTGTTCGCCACGGAGGAGTGGGGTGGTCACTCTGGATGGAACCAATGCTGCAGTAAAATCAGCAAAACAAGCGACTGTCGGTTGCTAGGTAAAAGAATGCATCGCAAGATAAATATGGGGTCTTTACCTCCACACTCTAAACCCAGCTTGGTTAGGTTTCGTCCTCAAGTCACGCACACTTTGAAATCGCCCAAGAATGACAATGGCAAAGACCTCTGAAGCACCAACAGCAGCAACATCGACGAGCCGTGTGCCACGGTACCTCTCGCACTCATTTGCGTCTCCCTTCTTGAGTACAGATGCAAGAATGGCGGAGTCCCAGTCATCACAAGCGAACTCATTTTCCCATGCTTGCTCTGCCACCTCATAAGACCGGGGCGCCGGAGTACCCACACAAGACTCCTTGCGGTGTTCCTGTTGCGTGACTTCAGTGTGGGGTCGACGACTTTCTGAGAGGAGGAATCATACGACACTGAACAGGCTGTAGAGGGATAAAACTCGGCCGCATAGAGAGAGGGGGAGTATGGTAGGTCGGTTATCTAAGTTAAAGTGCTGTAAGCACTCACGCCAAAGTTTGCCCCTTGGTTAAGCCATCAACACCGAAGCCGCCTCATATTGCGTGCGGTCACTAAGTGTAGAGGACCTACCACTAATACGGTAAATAATTTGGAAGAGTTCTCGATCTTCACCATTTTTTCGCCTTTACTGTAGGGATCGCCACTCCAGCCCAGTAATTTTAGTGGTGATCCATAGCAAGACCTTGAGCTGACCAGAATATATTCAGTCTGTCTGGCTGGCTGACCGTACGACAGTTGTTTGAATACCAGGTCGACAGATGTTAAAGATCATGCTGGGAGCATTTTTTTGTTGCAACCAGCGGGTTATGGTCAGAAAAGAACAACATCTTTTCCCCACTGTCGCATCGACAATCATACCCAAGGCGGCAATTCAGATGACTATCCGCGGAGTCGCGTGGCCCAATCTGACCACCCGAGTCTTCGACAATAATCGGATGGTCACGGCGAAGGAGTTTTTCAATCGATTGCTTCAAATTTCGATTAGGGGATTTAGTTATCGTGTTAATTGGCGGTATGAAGACGATAGGGATGTTGACAAAGTGTTCGTTCGGGTGCAATTAGGCCTTCTGGTCATTGACTGGTTTCTGTGTAAACAATGCACGATTCGCCTTTTGTGAGAGCTCGATCGCCCTACCATGTCTACCGAAAGATTCGCGTGGACCGCTGTGTTATAGGTTGACTTGCGTGTTGGTCACCGGGATTTTGGCTCCCTGTGAGCAAGGGTCTAAAGTTGTGACTTCAGGCAGGTAACGGACATCCTCTCTGTACTGATGAAGACTGCGCGCCGCCAGGCTTTAGATGCCAGGATAGAGGAACGTTCGCACCCCACGTCCAACACCAAGATCCGTTCTCGAATAAGTAGTCCAGCCCGCATACTGTTTGCTATTGCCACCAAATCAGTGTTGCGGAACTGGCGATTTCTGCGGACTCCATGGCATGGATCGTATTAATTCAGTCGATATTTTCATGAAATTTATTAGGAAGCTTTGATTACAGGCGGGTCCTCAGCAGCCGTCCGTACTGTTTGTTCGGGGTTATCTACCCTAGAACGTCAGCTGAAGGACTCACCCGCAAGGCGGTTGCAGCAAGCAACTGTATATGGTAACAGTTCATGGTCTTCATGCCACAGTGCCGTTATTGGGCTCTGCGGTATTTTATAAGTCAATTAACATGCCAGACCTCCGCACTGTGGTAGGATTTTAGTTGCTGGTCCACGGCTGAACATTCACCAGACCAGGAACTACGCTTTCTTCGCAGCCAACTTTTTCGCTAGAGCCTGTCTCACTTTTTACAACCCATTGGTGCACCAAGTAGCCAGTGGTTAGCCTAACGGGTGAGGCCGTCCTCCCGGAGACCTGATTCTGACTGACGATTTATGTCGCCTGTTATTATTATTATTTGACCTGTTTTTCCTCCTACATATTGTCTAGGCGACAGTTGCCTCCTTCCAGAAAACTGTCATCCATCAGGCCGGTCAGCGCTCAGACCTCGACCACCCTAGCGAGTCTAAAGTCCAGTTCCCATCGGCTTTTCTTTCCCTTCCACGGCCACCAGAACCCGAGCAGACGGCGCCTGCTCTCTGTACGATGAACTCTTGTTTCGCATACCAGGCCTGCGGTCTAAACAGTCCCTTCCTCCGCGCCTGTACATCAGAACCTGACTCATCTTCCCTTTCTACGCACGCTAAGGCATGGCGCGCAGCCTTATTGGCGTCGCCACATTTTAGCTCCTCCTGCGAGCACGCCTGCGTGAGAGTGCATTTCGAGGCCGCACAAGCTGTTGCTTGTGCGAAGGCTTCACCGAAAGAACAATCCTGTCTCTTCATCAGTGACAATTTGGATCCCCTTTTTTTCTCCACGCCACTCCCCCTTCTTCTGGCCTCTTCAAATTTCACTCTTCATACAGCCGTCTCCTTTCGCCCACATTTCGACTTCCTCATGGCCGCTACAGCAAACGTGGATCTCCCCGCTCCGTCTCTTTTACTAACTTCACGACGTCCGTTGCTACTGGCGGCATCCGTCGGTCTGCGTGGTCAGCATGACAATCCTTACCAGGACGTCCTTGCATTTTGGAATTCGACTTCACAAGATAGGATTCGGGTGCAGGTTCACTTCATAGGGGAACAGGTTCAGTTATCTCGCTGTTGGCCGTCTACTTCTGGCCAGGTGGTTCAGTACGCCGACTGGAGCCCCTGCGCGGACTCTCAAGAGGTATATCGTCAGAGATAAGGCCTAATGTCATTACCCGTTTATCCATGAAAAATTCGCGTAGCCCTCGCCTGCTTTGTTATTTTATGCTGAAGTCTATTTTAGTATCGATATTCCTGCTCTAAAAAGCGTTGACAACCTTTTTGCCAACCAATGGTTTTGGAGTTCTTTCGAATTATAGTGCGAGCCTTGATTCTTCTTCGGCGCAGTACCAACCTAGTTCTTCCACATGTGCGTCTGGTTTCATTTATCCACGCGAAAGAATTGATCTAGACACTATGGAAATAAGTTTAGCTTCCTTAAAGTGACTAGGCATCCCCTGCCCGCACCGAACTACTTACACCTGAAAGCCAGTTATCTGACGCAACTTGCGCTGTGAATTTTGCAGGTAAAAGACTTGACTTCGCCACTACCGTTTGTAAGGACGGCATCACTTGCGTTTTCATTCAACCTCTTTGAGACAATGATGAGGATTGAATATGATCAGTGGACGTGCTGCCCAGTGTCATTAATCATTTTCATGTAAACGTGCCCTCTGCATCAGTGTGATGTTGTGATTTACTGCGTACACCCTCAAAACGTTGTGTGGACCTTGACACGAACTAGCCAGTCTTAAAGGGCCTATCGGCTCTTTGAGAATGCCGTAATTCTCCAGTACTTTCCAATTCCAACCACGATGCACTATATGAAACGCTGAAGCATAGCGTTGCTCTTTCACTTGGGTGCTGGGGAGTCCCCGAATGGGCGGCTTCTGAGGATCTGAGCTTACCTAGTCCGGAAGCTGAATGAAATGCTTCGTTCGGCATAGCATTGCGTCTCTCTACGACCTTCTCGTTGCACCATGACCTACTCTGGTTATTGAGACACAAC
Source organism: Spirometra erinaceieuropaei (assembly GCA_902702965.1). Lineage (NCBI taxonomy): Eukaryota > Metazoa > Platyhelminthes > Cestoda > Diphyllobothriidea > Diphyllobothriidae > Spirometra > Spirometra erinaceieuropaei. The sequence continues at coordinate 744,570 of CACRXP010000109.1, read as the reverse complement.
TTACTAGAGTAGTCTGTTATCAAAGTCCAACATGGTCTCCTAGTCTGGGACAGCTTTTCTGCAGAATTCGAAATATGCAGGCCCTTTGGTCTCTCCACACTAACGTTTATATTTCCACAAGGAATAACAACTTTGGCACTAGAAGCCATTGGGGTCGTTCCGGTCAAATATCCAGTCTGAACAACGACGTCTGCCGTCGCCTGTCACCTCCAACGTAATTCAAAACAAATGCCCTTGCACACGTGACTGGATACTTCCTGTTTCCTCAAATGTAGATATTTGCAATTGTCAGGCCGGTCAACGCACCGAGGTTGGCAACATTATGCTTGCCCGCCATGACTGCCTATAAACTTTCCTCATTTCAGCCTCTAACACCGAAACGTCCTCGAATATTAAGAGTTCGACTAATGTCTTCCACTCGTCCTTAAAAGAGTCTAGGTCTGTCGCCAACGACTGCCATTGGGGCGTGCGTTTAAGGTAATTGTGTCTTCGACTAAAAAGTTCAAAAGTACACAAACAAATATGATCCTGCAACCGTAATGTGGTCCGTCCAGTGCCAATCTTGACCGCCAAGCCCAATTTTAGTTTTTCCACTTATCCGAACCATCACAATTCGTGAAGTTCAATAGACACACCTTTTTCAAGCGTTAGATGCCTTGGATATTTTGGCTGTACTAAAGCATTCCCCTTGCTGTCGTGGGTTCGAATCATACCGAAGCGCCGAGTTTTTTTTACAGTTGGGTTAATATGAATTAATTGCCTTACTCAGAGAGCCGATATGCCCTACGTCCTGTCTATCGTCACTACTAGTTAGGGGTTTTGCTTCTCCCCTGTGCAGCTCCTCTCGAACGCCACCTTCTGCCTTCTCGTGACTGAACTGGGCACCCAGCTGCCTAACACTCATGGACTCCTGTCCCAACTCACTACCTGTCTTCTCTCCGGTGCGGTACCCGTCTTCCTTACCAACGAACCACTTTTCTCCCCCAGCACTGTTTTGCCCCACTGGGAGGTACTAGCATGGCACTGGCGTCGGGCTGTGCTTTCCCTTCCCGCCGCCCGCATGCTTCACCTACCAGCCATTCTGGACGCCGTGGATGAAGCGACCCTCATCGAAATGCGTGCCCAGGTTAGTCCGCTACTAGTTGTTTTCTTCGTTCGTAAGCGTGTTGGTCCCTATTATTAGTGTATTGGATGTATATGAGGACTTTAATCATATTCTTAGATGAAACGTGTTGCGCTGCGTATTTCAAATAACTAGAAATTGTTTTTTACGATCCAGGTTATCGAAATCTGAGACTCACTCAGTCAGACAACTTTCATTCTGAGATGACCTCAAATTTCCAGCTTCTCAAATCCGTATTGAGCGCTCTAACACCTGAGATACCATCAGACAGTACTTTAAATGTCCTTTTCTTTGCTGTCTGGGATCAGTACCGAATTTTATACCACTTTTTAGTGAAGACAGCTGGTGTTTACACAAAAAGGGAATTATTAGGGAAAGGGTCGCGCTAATTACTGAAACTGCTGCAAACTACGTCTGGTGTTACCTGCTAGAGTGACAGTCGTGACATCGGGAACATAACGAGTTATTCCTAGACGGTCTTTGCGACTTCAGGCAGTGGCGGAGTTTCTTATAGACTTGAGGAGAAATGGAACTTAAAAATATGGCCAAATCACTGATGTGGATTTGCCCACAATGGACGCTATAGAAAAGACCGCACGCTCGCATGCGTGATTGACCTTAGTTGTGTGTCTAATGCTGTCTCTGCTGATGAGGTCGAACGTGAACCCAACATGTCAGGCGAATAAAATTCTTGTTCGAGCGCTCGCGTCTCCTTTTTCCCGTTAGTTATATTCTTTATGATGTTACGTACAGTTGTTTACGACATTCAGCAGGTCATTTTTCGTAATTGCTGTAACCTAATAGGGAGAAGCTGTTGTAATAATGCCTAGGTTGCACCTTTGCCATGCACTGTCCATCCGGGCCTGCCCCAAGCTAAAGCCGGGGTCTCGGAAGTGGCGAACCGGATGTAGTTGACTGAGGTTCCCTTGATTTCACTGTCAAACTGTCGTATGATGTGACTCATCGAACTAGGTGCGGCATCTGATCAGTGATCCACTTCACTGATCTGCATACTTTCGTTGAGTCTGTTACACAAACAACAGTCTTTTCAGAGAGTCAAAAATTTGTTCAAGAATTTTCAAACTGCTTACGTCAGCCCGTTGTCAGACGAAAGGACTGACGGTGCTACTTCCATACTAAAATATGGAGGGCAGGAAGTCTATGATCAGTGGGAGCACTGGGAGTCGCACGCTGTGGAGTGGAGACTTGTAGCGGCACAATTTAGTCTCGTGGTGAGAATGTTGACCAGAGAAAGAGAGATAACATCTGACGATGGGTTGCCGAGAGGCCTGTCGTCGACTTGACCCAGTGTTCTGGATGTAATGACCTATGGGATGCGTTCCCAGGCCTGTGCAGTTCCCCTCAATGTCGAAATGACGATCAAAATTATTGGAAATGGCTTGTCAGTCTTCGAGAAACTCGTGCGAGTGCTTACTGAGGGCATACCAATCTAAACGGTGTCTGCTTTCCAGTGAATGCAAAGGAAGAAGCAAAGGGGACTCGTGTAGTCGTGAAATCTGGAGCAGGTCTACGACGCCTACCGAATCGCCGCTGCTACAGCTAAGAGCGACTCGCAAGTCTCAGGCGTCCCCAACCCATAATGCCAACACTCAACCCTCTCCAACATGCCTATGCTGTCAACGAACATTCGGCACGCGGATCGACCTCGTCGGACATCTTCGGACCCTATGCAACAACAACCTAACAAATTCCCTGTTGCCTCCGAATACGTCTCCATCGTCACCCCCTGTACCAACCCCCACGACGGCAACCACTTTCGATCATCATACCCCTGACGCTCTGCCGCTGCCGTCTTTGAGCACCTTCACATTAATAGTCCATACCACAACCCTCGCGACATTGACGACGACAATTAGCGCTCCCCCTACCACGACCGGTGAGGACACAGCCGCCGTCTTGACGGCTACCACCTCCATCATCAGCAATACTGACTCGATCCCGACCTGTTCTCATTGCGATCGCCTCTTTATATCACGTATCGACTTTGTCGGGCACTTGCAAATTCCGCGCACTGAGACTGGCGAGCCAGTGCCAGAAACCCCTTCATACACCCGCCGCATCCTCCTCAACTGTCTGCACTCCCCGCACACACTCTGTCGCTGTGCGGACCAACTCGGCCGCATGCGCATCCATGACAGCGGAATTCGCCGCAACATCGACAGCCCAACCAGACCTCGCGCGTCCGACCACTCTCCCATATCCAGCTCTGCGAACTTCACCTCTACCAGGGTTGCCGCCACCAGCAGCAGCAGCACCACCAATACAACAGCTCCCAATGCATTCTGCCCACATTGCCACTGCACATGTCACGCATAGGCCCTGTCCGTTACTCGCGGATTTATCTTACAGGAACCGGCAAGCCACTGCCTGAAACACCAACGCGCCCACCTCAACTGCCTGCACCGCCCACGCACATTCAATTACCGCATGGGCCTGCACAGCTACACGTGCCTCCATAAGAATCTGCGGTAAACCACAGCAAACCAGACCCTGTCACCGCACACTCCCCCATCAACACACCACACACGAATTCATCCGAATCTCACACCACAGGCAGGAAACAGACACCTCACACATAAGTGGGAAGTGTGTTGTTGAACTCCTTCTCCATGTATCCCCCTACGATACTCAACACATGTGAAATCCGAGCAGCCTACTTACATTGTATGAAACGCTGATGTTTTGTGCGGAGGGACGGGTCGTACGTGGCACGCGTAGACGGGTCGTTCCGGTCTCGTCAGCTCAATCTAGGTCTCGGTTGGGTGGCCGACTCGGACAGTGGACTGGTGCCTGAGGGAGGGAAGATTAGGCGAGGTCGACTATCGGCGCATATTTTTCATTATCATCTGATGCGTTTGAGACTAGTACAGTTCGCCCACTTGCACAGTACTGGCCGTATGATGAATATCAGGTTTTGCCACTGGGCTTTGCGTTTAAGTTTGAACGACTAGCTCGTTTTCCTGTCTACGGGCTTCTACTAGGAGGTCAGTTATGCTTAGCTGTCAACTAGAGGCGATCTTGTGCGCATAGGACCGAAAGTTCGGAATATCGACGATTTTTTTACCCTGTGAGTATCCTACTGTTAAGTCATTTTGCCGAGGTTTTCTGTAACTGAGTAATGCAGTTTCTTTTAACAGCCTTTGCCTGGGTTTGGACTGACTGCTGTTTGTGCCCTGCTTCGAAGTCAGTGCTAACTGACGCTCTCCCCTATTATTCCCCGTTCTTTCCCTGAAGTGCCAGATAATTTGGAACAAGTATCTGTCAACCAAGCAGTCCCAGCTTGGAACCATCTTCCTCGCTCTGAGTCGTCGCCTAGGCCTGAGGCAGCCGCCTGCACCCCTCCGTCCCTCCGAGCCTGCCCTCATACTGTCGCCAGACAATTCTTCGCAGGTGTCGGCAACGCTCACCTTCTATCCCTCCTACTTCTACGAACCTCGGCCGAGCGTACTTGCTCAGATGGACGTGGACGACTTGCTGGGCCCCACAGGTCCACAACGCGATTCTCCCTGGAGGGGCTCGATGTGGTACGATGGTGGCAGTGACCTCCCATCACCTGTCGCCGACCCCTTCTTCTCCCATGCTTCCACTCCTTGGGACCCTTTCCTGCCCTCCGAGTTGCAATTTGCTCGGGGTTTGTTCCTCCTATCATTCCTTTCTTACGTCAACCACCATCACCCCACAAGGGGAATTTGGGGAAGTTGTTTTGGAGCACTATTCTTAACTTGAATTGTAAACTCGGATCCACCGAGTAGCTCCTTGAAATTATTCACGGAGATCATGGTAATCCGTGGCTCCTCCATCAAAGCTACCTCTTTTCCCAAGAGGTTTTGGAAGTAGAACGCCGTTGCATCACAGTCCCTATTGACTGTGGCGTAGTCGTAGGGGTACACTACCGTCTAATGATGAGCGACCTCCCACAGGGAGTTGGGCCATGTGAAATCAGGGAATTAATGCGGTGCTCCTTCATACGAGCAATTCGATCGACATCTCCCAGGAGGGCCTTTGCGTTAATATTGTTACGTTGGAAGATTGCAACAGTATAGGCTGCTCTTGCGGCCGGATTGGGATCACACAGAAGGCCGCGGCAGACGGCTTTCTTGACACGCTCAGGCTAGGCATCCAGCCTGTCCTCAGCATGTGTATAGCGTGCATCGCAATACACCTCCAGGTAGTCCTTAAGCAAGGACTTCCAGTTCTGTCCGTACTTGGCCCAGATATGAGCCAAATGCGCGGGATCAGCAGAAAGGTACTTTTGGAAGTCCTCCTGTGATTTTACCTCATTATCCCGACAGATGTCAAAAAATGACAACATTCGTTGATGCTTGGTGGCAAACCGTTGTTTTTGGGTGGCCTCAGTCAGAAGACGGCGCAACTCACTCAAATTCGCAAAATCTGCTGGCGCCATTTCAGTTATCCTGAGTAAAAGCGCCTGGAAGGCCTCATTCAGGTATTGGCACTGATCGTAATCCGTGTCGTAGGCGAAATGCGTACCGTCAAAACGAGCAACGAGATTCTCCAAAAGGTGTCTACATTTCGAAAAATCCATTTGCCCTCCATTATTCTCCATGTCCAGGAATTGTATTCCTCAACTGGTCAGGCCTGAGCCGCATATAATGGGCTGACGAAGCGTTCCATTTTCCGCATTGCATTCTTCGGCAGAGAATGCATCAGAATATGCAGATGCGTGCCATGACCAATTACGAAATTATTGTGCCAATCCTCCGGTAGGCGCAATGGCCTCTCCATAGGCACAGTGGTTGTGTAGAGCCTTCGGCCTCCATCCGCTCCATGGCTTGAATTGCGAGAGAATGAGAAGGGTTCTCTTGGACACTACCTCCACACCCTATGAAACCACTTCTTATTGGCTACTTGGTCTGATTGGCTGTCTAATGCTATTGGTTTACCAGTCATGCTTT
>CACRXP010000109.1:718973-731133 GCA_902702965.1 Spirometra erinaceieuropaei | reverse complement strand
TCCTAGATGCTAGTCGCCCCTCAGGAAGAATACTTGAAGTCAGGTCTTATTGCAGTTTGCCTGATGTCCGAATAAATGCCGTTACATGACAATCGACTGCATGTAGTCCATATATACCTTGATGACTAGCAAACTATACGACCCTCAGGCAAATCGATGCTGAAGCTTTAAGAGTCCAATTAAAACTCAAAAATGCATCGCTTACTTTACAAAAAAGTACTGGTTTTGACAGGCGTCAGTCGACCAAGACATTTGTTAGGTTCGAATACCTCGCAGCGATGAATCTACCAACTCTTCTCCTCCCCTGGGGTTTGCTTATTTTTCAGTTTGCTTTTGCTGATGCAGTTTCACTGCCCTCTACCTGTTGACTCACGGGGCATGTCTCACCCTTCCGGGGTTGTTGTCGCTCCGGCCATAGATGCAGGCGTTAAGAATTTAGCTGTTTTTTTCCGTTTGTTTATCGTTTTTGCATGTCGAAATTTCAAGTGGGTAGTAAAATATGCCTTACGTCCTAGCCAGCGTACGTACAGCCTACATACATGATTTTGCTATTTCGACTTGTAAGTAGATTTGTAGAGAAGTTATCTGCGTTTTTTCTGCTCCCGCACGCTTTCGCATTTCGTGTTTCCCACGCGAACATTTTTTCATATCTAGACCAAAAGTTTGATTTCCGACCAATAAACCACAGCATTGGGAACGCCGGGATGGAATTCAGCTCTGATCTCGGTGGCATGTTCCCCTATGAACAGTTTACTGGTACGTGTGCTTGCTTAGCCGTTTTTTTATCGGGTTTATACCTTAGGTATCGTCCCCTCAGTTTCTGCTTTTACTTCATGCCTTCACTGTTTTGGTCGCCTTGAGTCCCCTTACTGAACGTTGAGTGACGTTCTGATGTATGCCTACTTTCTGGGGGATCCACAGTACGCCAGAGGTAGTAACGTTTCACCCACGTCAAACGAGGAGGCGGTGGCGTGCGATGCGCTATACTCCGCATAATTTAACTGGTTATATCTCGTTTCTTCTAAACCACTTCTTGTCCTCTTACCTTCTGGTTTATTATAAACCTATTTATCCAAATCTGTTGTCTTGTAATGGGAATAATTGGCATTGAAAAATCTTTTTACAGACGCCTTTTTGACTTTGGTCGCATTAGCCTTGCCGTGTGGGATTACGAGGTCACCCAGGTTGCCTGTAGGCAGCTTCCCTCCAGCAGTATCGACACTGAAAACGTTGGGTTGGACAACTTGGTGATAGCTATGAACGTGAAACGTAGTTGATACCGACACTCCACTATTTTATTACTTCGGAAACCATTGTGGGCGGTTGGACTTCGGGTGAAAACCTACTAGGGAAGGTGGGCAGCGGAAGCCATGCTAGTAGTATGTATGCACACTCATTTCGCACCTGCTGCATCAAACATTGCACCAATTTCACTCCATGTTGGAGCCACAGACGTCGCTGAGCCGACATGGCCCACACCCTTGTTAGCGGGCTTCCGTGGGCTGAAGATGATTGGATGTGAGTCGCGTTTGTGGAGTGGTTGTGCAGTGACCGATAGTTCACTTCTTGTATGCTCTTCGTAGGCGTCACCGACACTTCAGTCCACCCACGGCCGCTTAATTATCAGTGTTGTTTGGAGTTTGGAAGGCGAAAGTATTCGGAGAGCACACTGCCGTTCGTCTTTCCTCCAATGTCGTATTTCCTCTAAGTATATTTGTCAAGTCAGACGATTTTCCTGTTGCAATGTCAGAAGCAATTTTGTGTCTCCGTGGCCCACTAGCTGGTGATATTGGACTTCAACAAGTCCTTCAGCACTGGTTTTTCTGGCTGTCGTCTGCACTTTGACTGATAGCGGCTAGCATTAACGACTGTTTAGTCGACTCCATGGCGTTACAAAGCAGCGCAGTTTGTGTCTCCGATCAAAACGCCGAAGATCGTTGGGTCTAACATCCCCTCCAGGTCTGGCTTAAATGTACCTGTCCACTTCTTGGGCTGACCACCACAGCGACAACGCCAGCTCGGATGACGACTAGAAAAGCTGACTTCGCGGGTGATTTAGTTTGAGTGCGTGTCTGAACCATCTAATAGGGTAGCTCTCTCCAGAATTATCGGCAATAGTTATCCCCAACCGGCGGTGCAGTTCACCCTTGAGATACGGTTCGTGAATTGGAACCGCAGTATTCTCCGGAGACACTTTTTGCAAAACACCTCGATCGTTTTCAAGTCAGCAGCACGTAGTGGCAAGGCTGCGTAGCCGTAGAGCAGGACCGCTTTGGCCTTATCCTCATACATTTGAATATTTGCATTCTGACAAACGCTGCAACCGGACCATAGGCACTTCTAAAGTCGACATAACATGTTCCCCGCGACTCGTATGTTGCATGTTGTCTACTAACAGTGCTCAGTTTATAATACAAAGGAACTGAGGTTGGTTGGTCGACCGTCTCGCGCCATCTAGGCTGATTGTGATATTTCCGCCGGGGTGCGGCCATAGATTTCGGACTGCGCATTGTTGAATAAATAGTAGGAGGTGTTGATTGTCTGTCATATCAGACGGCCGATTTCAGATTCTTGTCTTTGGTTTTTCTCTTCAGTTGTCATGCTCTGTTACAATCGGACTTCCATAGCTCTCTTATCCCTGGAGGCCCTTGCAAATCTCCCCTATCTCCACTCCGTCGTCCTCATTTGGAACGGTCCGGAGCCGCCTCCGGCCTATCTGCGTTGGCCAAAATTGCATGTTCCTATCCGCGTAAGTTCGTGCCTCCGTGTCTTACAGACCGACCCATGCGTGCCCAAACTATCTTCCTTTTGCTAAAATTTGTGCTTTCGACCTTAAGGTTGTCAAGGGTGGGAAGAATAGCTTGAACAATCGATTCGCGCCCTACGATGTCATCAAAACAGATGCTCTCCTCATGCTAGATGATGATGTTCTCCTTCGCCATGACGAGATTATTCTTGCCTTCAGGTGCGTTGCAGATTCGGTTTGGGATCTTTTGAGGGATGCTTGGCCGTATTATTTAATTGCCTCATTCGCCTGGTACCTACTTAACTTCAAACTGTTGCTCCAACTGAATTTGTATTTTGCTTCATTCTGCAATGCCACGACGTTTTTGTCAGTTTCACTATGACTGTGGTGCTAACTGCACCGATCGTGACACTGGTAAGAATGGTTTTCTGGCTTTGTGAGGAAAACGAAGACGTCACTGGTATACTAAAAATCCTCACACAGATGTATGGCGGGCGTAAAATTTCCTTGACACCGGGTCGTCATACGTCGATGCTAACGCCAGCAATGCGAGCTGAGCTGGCAGACCCGTCCTAAGAAGACTCAGTTACACACAGTAGCGGTCGGTCCGACAAGCAGTCGGCTCCATGTCACAAGTTCGCGTTTCACGAATTCACCCATGTCATCATTTGCTCGCCCCGAACCCTCCACTTGCCGCGGCCGGAAGATGTGGTGTTCGGGCCAGTACGACACTTGGATATGCCATCTGAGTCGGCGAGTTCATTATCATTGGTTTCGTTCTCTTACCGACTGAATAGTCCTCTGTTGGAGAGATTGCCCGGAAAACGCATCCGGCGTATAGAGCCCATAGGCAATGTCCCATTCTGGACTAGAAGGATTATTTTGACGGCGGTCTCTTGCGCCTTTTAAAGGATCCGCGCGAAGACCGTGCCAGGCTGTTAGATTCGATACCCTATTTATGCCTTATTTTTTCATCTAACCGAAATTTTCACCAAAGGTGGCCCAAATTATGCACTAACTTAACCCATTATTTTGGCTGGTCTGCCATTTCCGACCCCGGAACTCGGGGTGATCTTCAGACCGATTTTGTTTTTAAAGTTTTCTAGCTTTCTGGAACAGCGTTTGCCGTGTGCTGGCCCCGTAGCCTCATCAGCACAGCCAAGATCCGTAATATTCGAACCTTGTTCTTCTCCAAAATTCGAGTACTCTGTCAATGTGTGTTGTAGAATACAACTTATCACGTAATTTAACAATGTTTGTGCGTCCCCACATAGTTTTGTTTTTTTTTATCGACACCTTTTGCCGTCCGCGTCTGGTCTTGCGCTGCATCTCTAGCTGTCGGGGAGGCAAGGCACAACGTTCAAAAGTCAGCCGCGAACCTGGGCTCCTCTGTTTAGAATGCCGGGTTGCCACAGGCGCAGGCTCGTGTCCGTGCTCCGCCTTGAACGACGTGACCACGAGGCACCCCTTCTCACGATGTAGTATGTTGGAAAAAGGCGTCACAGCCGACACGGCTACACAGGCACTTTATAGCTGACGCAAACGTAAGCATTCTGTCGAGTGGAGGCCGACATGCACACATATTTTTTTTGTCGTAGACTATGACATTTCTCGGCATTGGGGCTGCCAGCGGGAAACTCAGGCGAATTGACCGGCTTAAAGTGGTAACCGGTGTCCTATGCATGGTCAGAGCAAAACGTATGCTACTCACCTCAATAAAGTGCAAAATTACCCCTTCTAGGGCATAATAAGATGCGAATTTGTGTCCACGAATAAGACTTCGAAAGCTCTCTGACGCTGCACCACCAGTTGCCATCGTCGCAATAGGGTGCTGCGAGCGTGGAATGTTGGAATACCCACGCGTAGGACAACCAGCTACTCAGCGAACTGCAGTCAGCTAACCAGCGCACACTGCGTACAATCAATAGGAGCCTTGCGGGGGGGAGGTGAAGAGCCGCGAGGTGGAAAGGCAGTACAGACGCGTCCAATAGCGGGTACGGGGCCGTGGTCTATCTTCACGCTGTAATCAAAGTCGGTACTACATTTACGACGTTTGTGTGGGACAAATCTCGAGTCACGCCTCTTAAGGTCCGAACTATACCACGGCTCATGGGTACCGCCTTTCTGAGAAAGAAATCTGACGAATGACTCAGGGAACTAGATCAGCGACCCGTTGTTGTTTCAAAGATATGCGATGTTACCGTAAACAGTGTCCATCCTGAGGATTATTGGCTAACGGAGTTTTCGGGTTGCGGTAGCTGGAGGAAGCTCCTAAGACATATTGCTTGCCAGCGACGATTTAAAGTCTTCCAAAAGAATAAACTCTCACAGCGATGTGACCGGTGGGAATATGCATAGGAAGACGCCTCGACCGGTGCCAAATAAGCGGGCACAGGTCTTCCATTACGGCTACCTTACGTACTATCGTTTGTTCAGTAGGTGTGCTTGTGGTATTTTTTTTGCCGCGGCGGCAAAAAAAAATACCACAAGCACACCTACTGAACAAACGATAGTACGTAAGGTAGCCGTAATGGAAGACCTGTGGCCTCCATGGCTAGAAGGAAACATTCAAACACACCTAGCAACCCGCCTCCGTAGGGTTTACGTGGAGTTCCCATCCCTTGTTGCCTAAAATTTATGTCCAATATACAATGCAACTTCTATGCATTTACGTACACATACTTCTCCTACTCCAAACCACCTCTGGGCAGTTCCCTATGCGTTGCAGTTGCGCTGTTAACTGCCCGTTTGACGGTTTCTCGGTTTACGTAGTGTTTCCCGTCATCATCTCTCGGTTTCCAATCATGGTCCACTTGCCTCTCCTCCTACGCATTCCGGAGTCCACCTAACTGAGTTGCCAGCATTCCCATTTCGTCAGTAGGACTACCACTTACGCCAGCTGTCCACTAACGTTTCCAGCCCGCCTTCAACTTCTGTGCGTACACCTGACCCTGCAGGCCTTCTCTCCGCATATTCTGCAACACCCACCCCTCCCCCCCCAAAACTAAAAGGCTTACAGCCTACGCCGTCCAAACATACGTCTGTCACTTTGGGGTAGCTGCTACCACAGGCATTCGGCTCTTAGACCACTGCGGTATTTACATACACCTCTTCCGTCTAGCCCACGCCTTTCCCCTTCCCCCCTTCCGAAGGCCTGTAATCTACGCCGTCCCGATATCATTCCCCGCAGTACCGCTCCCCTTTACGCAAGCTTACCGCAATCGACAATTCCTCCATCGGCTGTTTCCATTTCCGCCTGCTTCACAGTCTACTGTCCCTCCCAACCGGCTTTGTTAGTTGACCTGATATGCCCTTCCCTGCGGGTGGGTCATGTCGCTCGTTACCAGCTACAGCTATTCCTACTTATCGTCTACCGTGGCGGGCAGCGGCCTCAGACAGTCTCTACGTACCTCCCAGTTCCCGCCCTAAAGGCTTTCCGTAATCACTTCCTTCTTGACCTACAAGGGTTTATCGACGAGGCTTAGTGGACGTCATTGCATTATTCTACGTACGTAAATATGTTCACGTACCAAGCCTCCAAGGTTGGTCGATTAGTCGCAATCCTTACCGTTCTACGACGGCTACGTTACCACTGCTAGAGACAGCCACCCATCCAACAGACAACGTCCGTTCAATTCCCCCATTAGTGATCCATAGGCACCTATCAGCTAACGCAGCCCTTTGGATGACAGTTATTCAACTGCTTAGCACACCTTACCTCATTCCGGAGGCTTCGCAACCGTAATCACTAACAACTACATGGACAAATAAAATATTTACTCTGAATTATGGAAAGGTACAATACACTGGCCAGGTAGGGGGACTGGCGAGGTAGGGGAAATCGTCCCCGACTGCCTTGGGCCGCCGGGTTGCCACAACAGTAATATACAACAGTTTGGTTTACAATAAAAAGGGTACGCGATTACACGCTTCCAGTACCATGCGGTAACCCCTTGTCCACCTGCCCATGCATATTCGGAAGAGAATCCCTCATCACCAGAAGACAATGGCACCATTACTGTAGGTAGGCATGGACAGTAAATAAACGAGGTATGTAGTATTCCCTTTCCGTCTTCCATCTGGGTCTCTGTTCGTTGCCTTCATCATTCGTCCATGGTTGGTTCTCCACAATTGACAGCTTCCTCTTTGACCGGCCGGTAACGGTCACCGGCACTGTAGGTACGCCTGGAGAGTAAGTGGACGAAGTACAGAGCCATACCTTCCAGTCTTCTGTCCGCGCCTTCATTGGTTGGCTTCCCCAATCGTCCATGGTTGGCTCTCCACAATCGTCAGCTCCCTCTATGACCGGCCAGTAACGGCTACCGGCACTACAGCTAGGCAAGGAGAGTAAGTGGACGAAGTACACAGTCATACCTTCCAGTCTTCCGTCCGTGCCTTTCATGGTTGGCTTTCCCAGTCGTCCATGGTTGGCTCTCCACAATCGACAGTTCCTTCTATGACCGGCCAGTAACGGCTGCCGGCAATACAGCTAGGCATGGAGAGTAAGTGGACGAAGTACACAGTCATACCTTCCAGTCTTCCGTCCGTGCCTTTCATGGTTGGCATTCCCAGTCGTCCATGGTTGGCTCTCCACAATCGTCAGCTCCCTCAATGACGGGCCAGTAACGGCAACAGGCACTGTAGGTAGGCATGGAGGGTAAGTGTAGGAAGTACAGAGTCATACCTACCCGTCTTCCCTCCGCGCCTTCCTTGGTTGGCTCCTCCAATCGTCCATGGTTGGCTCTCCACAATCGACAGCTCCTTCTATGACCGGCCAGTAACGGCCACCGGCACTGCAGGTAGGCATGGAGAGTAAGTGGACGACGTACAGAGTCATACCTTTCAGTTTTCCGTCCGTGCCTTTCTTGGTTGGCTTCCCCAATCGTCCATGGTTGGCTCTCTACAATCGACAGCTCCTTCTATGACCGGCCAGTAACGGCCACAGGCACTGTAGTTAGGCATGGAGGGTACGTGTAGGAAGTACAGAGTTATATCTTCCAGTCTTCCGTCCGCGCCTTCATTGGTTGGCTTCCCCAATCGTCAATGGTTGGCTCTGCACAACCGACAGCTGCCTCTGTGTCCGGCCAGTAACGGCTACCGGCACTACAGCTAGGCATGGACAGTTAGTGGACGAAGTACACAGTCATACCTTCCAGTCTTCCGTCCGTGCCTTCATTGGTTGGCTTCCCCAATCGTCAATGGTTGGCTCTGCACAACCGACAGCTGCCTCTGTGTCCGGGCAGTAACGGCTACCGGCACCACAGCTAGGCATGGAGAGTAAGTGTAGAAAGTACACAGTCATACCTTCCAGTCTTCCGTCCGTGCCTTCCGTGGTTGGCTTCCCAAATCATCCATGGTTCGCTTTCCACAATCGTCCGCTCCCTCTATGACCGGCCAGTAACGGCTACCGGCACTACAGCTAGGCAAGGACAGTAAGTGGCCGAAGTACACAGTCATACCTTCCAGTCTTCCGTCCGTGCCTTTCATGGTTGGCTTCCCCAATCGTCCATGGTTGCCTCTCCACAATCGACAGCTCCTTCTATGACCGGCCAGTAACGGCCACAGGCACTATAGGTAGGCATGGAGGGTACGTGTAGGAAGTTCACAGTCATATCTTCCAGTCTTCCGTCCGCGCCTTCCTTGGTCGGCTTCTCAAATCGTCCACTTCCACCACCATCCAATAACCGGCCAAATTCACCGTATGCAGGCATTAAGACTTAATGGAGGAGTTACGGAGACTTACCTTAACGTCTGCCGTCTGCGGTTCCGTTGGTTAGCTTACCTAATCGTCGTTGGTTGGTTCTCCTTCATCACCAGCTCTCCCATCGCCATCTGTTAAACGGCCACATTCACCGTATGCGAGCATTGTGACTTAATGGAGGAAGTACGGCGACTTACCTTCATGTCTTCCGTCAGTGGCTTCGTTGATTAGCTTACCCAATCGCCGTTCGCAGGCTCTTCTCACTCGCCCGCTTTCCCATCGTCAGTAGGTAACCGCTGCATTCATTGTAGGTAGGCTTGGAGAGTAAATGGAGGAAGTACAGAGACTTGCCTTCACGTCTTCCCTATCCACCTCGGTTGGTTAGCTTACCCAGTCACCGTTCGTTGGCTCTCTTCTATTGGATACGCTGCTGCCCAATGTCGTAGGAAAGTCTCCCAGGAGGCTGCCATGTTGTCAGTCCTTAGGTCGAACCATAAGCGGTACTGAACCTCATCTAGGTGGGCCCACACTGCTCTGCCACAGACAGGTCCAGACTCCTGCAGCTTCCTCTTTAACCTGCTCCAGTAGGCTTCAATGGCGTTCGTATGCTGTCCTGTTGTGGGATTCACGAAGCCTCTACGGTGGTTCACCGTGTAGTGCGTATAACCTTCCGACGGCAGGCGGGTGTAACCCTTCCACTCATCCGTTACGATAACACTACCAGCAGCCACCCACTTCCTTATGACGGGCCTTAGGGCCTCCCAACTGCGGTTGTTAATCTGCTCAAACAGGGCTTTCCGCCTGCGTGTATCGTACATACCTACGACCCACAACTGCCGCCGCGGCCGTCCTCTGTTATACTTGCGGCGACTTATGAGCGTCTCGTCTATCTGTACTTCCACGCCTGGTCCCCCAATTTGGGTTACGGCGGATAGAAGTGCGTGTGAGCAGGCCCCCCGGCAAATGCCGTACCATTCCATGGCCGTATTTCTACTGACACCTACACTTGCCGCACACCGCTTGGCACGCACACCTTCGACAAACTTGTAGCATATACGCATCAGTGTCTGCAGGCTGAGCTTACTACCAACAAACATTGACCCCGTCCGCAGGCACCTCTTCCGTCTGCAGTGTCCACAACGGAATGCATAACCGTCCGTATGCTGCCGCAATACTTGCATCTGCACAGTGCGTCGACATCGGCAGGCTAGGGTCGTGGCCAGAAACCTCCACCGCTGCAGGTACTGAACGACACCTGCTGACTGAAGGACAGCTTGTATTTCGTCCTCGGCCGTCGGTGTAATCAGCTGAGGACCGCGCCTACGTCCGCCTGCATTCGGTGACGACCTAGGTATAAAACAGTAGGAGTTTACGATACTGCTGATGTCCACTTACACATACCTCCTACCCATCTTTTTTCCCTTATGTGTGCCTACACATATCACAGTACGCCGAGGAATGAGGTTGAGTTGCATTACCGGTTGCTTATAGATATTAGACTACCATGCGGTCCGCGCTAACAACTCGCACATACCGAAACTGTCTCTGCATTTTTCTCATACAACTTAAACCTACCCGGCAGAACGCTATGTGGTTAAATTTAACCATAAAGGGGTTACGTAGTTCTACAAACTGCTCCCACCACGGATACTTATAAATCTCATAAAACATCGAACATACACACAGCGGCCGCCACCTTCGGGAGTTCACTAGCTTGTTGCAGGCTGCTGCGGTGGCGTTGGAGTACGTCCAGGTATCCTAACCATCTTTCGCGTTATGCGTATTAAACGGTGCATGGGGTGGGGATCACCGATATACCAAATAGGGAGGGGGTTATTAAGGGTCCGGGAAGTGATGCAATTGTCATAAGCATGTCATACAAATACTCTTACCCAACCGCAGTACACTGCTGACCGCCCGCGTCCCTTTTACGCATCGTATGCATCGTGCCTATCTAACGCACACCACTTTCAAATGCGGCGCCAATGATCCCATTGGTTAGCCGCTTGGCGGTTCAGGTTTCTTCGCCCCGGCGGCCAATCACATCACGTCCCCAGCCAGCCCTCATTTGATTGGTCATTGCCTACGGTTTTCCTTATTTGCGCGCCATCCTCCCCACATTTTTTAACTTCATTAAAACAAACAATTATTTTTCTGCGATTTTCAACATTTTTTGGCTTCTATCTGCCAATTTAGTGCCCTTTGCCGTTTGCCCCGCCCGTTCTTCCCCTCAAAACCGCCATCCCGTTGTACCCGACCCACCTAGAGAGGATTTCTCACTGTGGCTGCCTGTTGGGCTTCTGCCGACGCCTCTTGCATCTGCACAACTGCGGACAAGTCTTTTGCCCTCTACTAAAGAATAACGTGTAGGAGGTACAGAACAGTGAGTCGTAGTCGACATTTTTACAGCACCACGTCCTCGTGGCGGTTTGGATCAAAGAATGTCATCCTACCGAGATTAGAGTCGTCGAAGGGCGTGACTAGATTCCGACTAGAAACCACCGAACAGCGCCTACGTAGATAAATATAGTATGAATTATGACAGATGGGCGCTCACCGATCAGGTTACAGAACATGCTCGTTCTGTTGTGCCTTGGGGCAACTCTCGGTAGTAACCGTACCCCGATCATATACCTTATCCTTACCCGGCAATCTAACAGGTCGTCATCACTATTTATAGTAGATGAGTTATCTCCTGAATTGTTAACTGAAATTCTGAAATGAGTTTTTGATTCGAAAAAATTGCACAGGTAGGGCTGTGATTTTAATTGTCTTGCAGCATAATCTCCCAGGATGCCGACTTTTAAATGAGCTTCTTTGAGGCCGCCTACAAAAACTATACTCTGCAGAAATGGCTACTTAAGTCGTATGTGTTTCGCACTGATTTTCAGTGCTCATATAGGTTAAAATATATTTTTTGAAAAACAGGCAAAAAGTGTTACTGTTCTCACGTGGTAGTAGACCACGCCTTTTTTCAATTTTAATCTCGAAGGAAGAGTATCATTCGGTTTCAAAATTTTTTGATTCCCGAACAATTTTGAACCCGGCTTGCCGTTCCAATTGCATTCAGGACGTCCAAACTACATGCTCCTACATTCCGTTAAAGGGATATCACACACTTCTCTACGCCGCTAGGAAAGCGTCACACAGGAATCACGGGCATGTGCATAAGATATGGACCAGGTTGTGTACTTCATGAGTACCATAAATTAACGTGTTTGTGCGATACTACATGAATGGACATTTTAATGTCTTAAAAATCTCACAATCGGAAACTTTAAAACCGAAAGATACTCTCCCTCTTCTAGTAGGAAATTTGCAGAAGACGTAGTTTGCTACGGAATGGGTACAAGAAAGAATATTTTGCACACGTTTCATGTAAAATATAATTGACTTTATAATGCCGTCGAAAACCAATAGAAAAAATCCATGCTCCTTGAGTAGTCATTTTTACAAAACGTGGTTTTGCAGACTGTCGAAATAGAGCTCATTCAAAGCCGGCATCCTTGCGTGACTGAAATGTCCTAGGATTATACCTCACGATAATATTACAACCCCTCTTAAGTAATCTTTTCGAATCGAAAACATATTTCTGAATTTTAGTTAATGTTTCGTGGGATAGCACATATGCCGTGCATTTGATTCGATTCAGTCGTAGTAGTCTCCGTGGCATGTAGCCATATATAATGATTCACTACAAGGAATCCCATTTG
>CACRXP010000109.1:705962-718589 GCA_902702965.1 Spirometra erinaceieuropaei | reverse complement strand
GGGGGGGGGGGGGTAAAGGTAGGTGGCTGCAAAATAAGGCAAAACCCAAGGAGCCTTATGTCACTGTAGGTCTCCTGCAGAGACATATCGTCTTTCGTAAACGTCCGCGTAATGACAGCGCTACCAACATATTCAGCGCATTTCACATTTCAAAAGTTGCGTCAGGAGGCCTTGTAACTAAACAACAGTTTTAAGTTTCATCTGGAAGTCCTCACTTTGGGATTTCACCTTTCAGCAAGGACCTTCACAGTAAACCGTTGGCTGCCGTCACTTTTATACTTCGGTTTCCAGCTTTCTTTAAACTGGACGATGGCTGAGGGATCCGAGCTTGTTGCATCTGGAAATTGTCAAATCTGCTTTTGCTATCAATAACGCCACTACTGCTGCTGCTGCTACTACTACTACTACTACTACTACCACCACCACCGCCACCACCGACGATGACGTCCACCGCGTGCCCCATGAAGTGGGCGTAGCACATTTGACTTATGTGTTACCTAGTTTGCAGTCAAATACTGTTGTAAGGCATATACCTCACCCTCCAACGCCGACCGTGCTCCGGTAGCGAGAACGGGTAAGACAACTGGAGGTGGGCAGGGGTGTTAGGGTTAAAGAAGCTAAACAGCTCACCTACGTGTGGCATACGCACGACCTAGCCCGTCCAGTATGTACCAAGCTTTCACGAGGGCGGCTCGAAGCTAACATACGTGAGTGTGCCATAAAGGTCACATTAAAAAGTACCTGTTGCAGCCTGACTCAGTTCTCCAATCAAGTCACCTTGTCAGTTGACAACCATTGAATCCAAGACTCATCGCGTCATGTGAGATTCATGCGCGTCAGATTTATTGGTGAGGACCACACTGACATGCCGGGGGCTGCATTTCCAGTGTCGGCCTCACACTTCCCAGGAACAAGTCGACTGCCCGAGCCAGGCAACCAGCTGATGCTGGGATTGGGTACAGCGACCGACGCGGCCTTAGACCTACATCTAGGCGTGCCATCGCAATTCCTCTACCCATGTACGGCAGTATTTATGGGCTTGCACAGACTGCGCAGCCTGGTTGGCGCGTACCGTGAACCAATCTGGCTCCTCTTTCAGTCCGCCGCATGTGAGGCGCACCCATTGGGGGGGGGGGCAGACTGCTACTACTACGGATATCACTACCAACTTTCGACCCGCTCCCAATTTATGTCCTGTTTTTTTCCGTAGTTGAAGTTTTCCTGTGCCTTATTTGTTTTCCACTAGTTTACTTCTTGGCTGCGTGCCGTCATCCTGACCTGAACTATGTTGGCCTGTATACTCAAAAGGTTAAGTCATGTTAGTGCAGGTTAAGACCTGCCTGGAGCAAAATCGCGGTGGTAGGTTTTGAAATTGCGTGATGCATGTCACAAAGATGGTCTTGTACTAATTTTACGGGTCTCACTGTCCGCGTCTTTTTTGTAGAGTCTGGCGAGAGAATCGTGACCGCATTGTAGGCTTTCCGGCTCGTGGCCACTTTTGGTCATACAACACACAGGAGTGGTACTACAACAGTGACTACGCTTGCGAATACTCAATGGTCCTGACGGGCGCGGCCTTCGTCCACAGGGTAGACACTTTTTTATTTTGCTAGCTATTTTCATTTAGGCTGTATGCGCATAGCAGGGTGTAGCGGTGTTTACGTAGGTGCAGGTGTGGTAGGTCGCACCATATGTTGTGCGCAGGTAGCGGCCGCTCCACGCGGTCCTTAACTTACATCCAACTCTAATTTGTGGCTCCCCAAAGTTGGGCCCTGCCTGGTGACCACACGCCGGTAACCGCCACAACCGGTGAGTTAAATCAGATGAGGGTATTCAACTTTGTGTGCCTCCACACCTGGTAATCCCCTCCCTTCCATCCCTCATATTTCTCCCTTATCCTCCTTTTCAAAAAACTAAGGAGAGGACGACATTCAATCCCCTAGGCGGTTCAGGCCAGCTTGGGTCGCTCTTCACCAAACGAAACCGTGACCCATAATGGAGCTCGCCAGCCGTCATGGATGTCTGAGAAGCCCTATTTAGGGCTAGGAATATTCATTATCTTTTAGACAATCATCAGAGCTGGAAAGGACGACGGTTCTACCCGTTTGAGAACTGGCGCGCCACAAAGTGGTCATTGCTGCCCTTGGGGAAGGGGGTGCTGGCCGCCGTCTACCAGCTCTCCCAAGTAGAATCCAATACGGAGCTGCATGGTCTGCATTCCATCCCAGATACAATCATTTCCGTGCAATACCCCTCGAGCGGCAGAGTAGCGGGATCTGGCGAAATTCCCGTTAAACCCTTCAAGCACGAAGGTCTTTTTGTTGTTCCAGATGTGACGGCAAGAACAGGTCCACAGGCTGTCAAGGACGCGACAGTTGTCCTTCTCTACAAACATAAGGACAGTTATCAACCATCACCGATGAATTTTCCTTCTCAACATTGCAGAGAACATCTTCGCTTATATCCTTCTAAATCGTTTTAATAGCCATCTAAGACAAGGACTTCTCCCAGAAAACCAATGTGGATTCTGACTTAACCGTGGGATCGTCGATACGATCTTCCCGGCCCGGCAACTACAGGAGGAGTTCGGCGAAATGCACACCAGCGTCGGTACAATCACGTGCCATGAAATTTAAGGAATCATGCGGCAATTCTGATATCCTGAACGATTCACGCACATGGTACGTCAACTACACGACGGACTGATGGCCCACGTCACGGAATTTTGGGCAATTTTGGAAGCATTTGCAGCTGGGCTGCGTACTCCTTCCCACCCTCTCCGGTCTCTTGTTCTGATTAGAATTTCACAGCCTGCTCTTTGCGCACAACTGTGCGCTCAACACCGCAACCAAAGCGGACATGCAACGAAACATTGATCTCTTCGCCAACGTCTGTGAACACTTCGGGCTGACCACCAACAGGGGTAAATAAACGGCGGTCGTGCACTAGCCGACGTCCAGCACTGAACACAATGACCCTTACATTGTCAACGGCACTCAAAACATTTGGAAAATTCGCCTACCTGGGCAGTACACTCACGAAACAACAACATCGACGACTAAGTGGCCCACTGAATCTTCACAACCAGCCAGGCTTCTGGCTGGCCGCAGGCGTGCGTCTGGAACCGCTACGGACTTTGGATGCACACTAGACGTAAAATATACAGGACGGTCGTCCTGATAACGTTACCTGACGAGGCGGAGACATGGGCCGTCCACGCCAATTAAGCCAGGAAACTCAACCACTTCCACCTCAGCTGTCTTCGAGAACGCTGCGACTGAGGTGGCAGAATAGGATACTCAGAAAGCGAGTTCCTGGAACGGACCAGATCCTCGGCTTTCATGCCATGCTGAGACAACTGCAACTGCGCTAGAACGACAATCACGTGAGGATGGACGGAAAGTGACTACCCAACCGACTCTTCTACGGCAACATGGCTACGGGATGCCGACCGGCAAGAAGTTCAAACACTCCGCTGTCAGGTCAACTTAAAGAATTCTTTGAAGTGCTCACAAATCAACCCGTAAACCTGGGAAAACCATGCATAGGGCCGATCGGCCTGGAGAAGAACAGTGAAGACTGTAGCAGGAACCGGCCAAGCCAACCGGATAGCCGCTGTCAGTAAGAAGAGCAGCCCGCAAGTCTCAAGCGCCGCGGACTCCCAACTCGGACTTTTCGCCACCAGCTTGTCCACGCTGTCAAGGGACACTTTTCGCAGGAATCGGTCCTGTCGGACAACTTTGGATCCGATGCAAAAGCAACACGACAACCTCACCTGCCGCTTCTGAAAACGCCTCCATCGTCACGCCTGCCACAAACTCCATGACGCCCACGGCGACAACGAGCACACTACCGCTTCCCGGCCGCCGCCCACCAACTCCGTGGTCTCCGCCGCAGCCACTGCTGGGACGGTTACCACTCCTCTTACTCCCACCACTAGTAAAAGCACTCCCGACGTCCTGCCAGCCATCACCAATAATGTAGACTCGTACCCGACCCGCCCTCATTGCAATCGCACCTTCACATCTTTCATCAGCCCGGTCGGTCACTCGCGAACCCATCGCACCAAGACTGGTGAACCTGTGCCGGGAGCACCAACGTACACCCGTCGCACCCGTTTTGACTGCTTACATTGTCAGGAGACATTCGGTCGCCGCGCGAGTCTGCTCGGTAAGCATCCGTTACCACCTGAGGCATAACACCGCCAGTCAAACCACATTAGGACGCATCTCTTTACGAGCATATAAACTGCGTCCGATCCCTCCTCTGATCTTCTTGACTCTGTTTTGACACCGGGGCCTGGAACGCATTTTCGATTCGAAAAGTAGGGTTGTAGTATCGATCACCTTGCAGCATAATCCAAAGATATTTCGATTAATTCGGGATGTCGGCTTTTGAACAAACTTTTTTTTGTCCGCCTGCAAAGACTACGCTCCGCAAAGAATGACAACCTAAATAGTATAAATTTTTCTCTTTGATTTTCGAAGCCCTTAAAAATTCAAATATAATTCATAGAAATCAGGCTGAAAAATATTCATTTTTCTACTGACTTCGTAGAACATTGCGCCTTTCTCAAATTGTATACTCCATGGAGGGGTATCATTCGGTCTTTAAAAAGTTTCTAACTGTGAGATTTTTAAAGACCATGAAATACTCGCTCATAAAACATCGTGTCCCTGCATTTACTAATGTTGCTAGTAAAGTTTATAATATATCTCACATGAACTACATAATTTTATGAACCCGATATGGTCTCTTTTTTAGCGC
Organism: Spirometra erinaceieuropaei; assembly: GCA_902702965.1. Classification (NCBI taxonomy): domain Eukaryota; kingdom Metazoa; phylum Platyhelminthes; class Cestoda; order Diphyllobothriidea; family Diphyllobothriidae; genus Spirometra; species Spirometra erinaceieuropaei. The sequence goes on along the minus strand of CACRXP010000109.1, from coordinate 713,822 downwards.
ATAGGAATGTATTATTTTCCGAACACGGAAAATATACAACTTGTAGTTTGGAAACTCTGAATACAAGTGTATTGCAGTTCGAGTTTGAAATTATTTGGGACTTGGAAAACCATTTTAAATCCGAATTATGCCCTTCCCTCAAGTATAAAATTTTTTGAAGACATAATGTTTTACCAAATGAGTAAAAGAATGAATATTTTTGCAGTTTTTCTAGGAAATATATTTGAATTTGTAGGGGCATCGAAAATCATTGAGAAAAAATCACGCCACTTAAGTATTAACTTTTTACAGAGTGTAGCTTTTGTAGGCTGCCGGAAAGGAGTTCGTCTAAAAGTTCACACCCCGAAGTAACTGAAATATCTTTGGGTTATGTTGCAAAGGATAATGGATATGCCCCTCCCGGTGAACTTCTGCTGCTGCATTGTTAGGTTTCTCAGTCAGACGTGGTCGGATATGCAAGGTCTACGTCAACGCTCAGATGTATAGATCAGTTTCTGTCATATAAGCATCGTTTGTAGTTCAGTTATTGCGTCCGAACTTGGTTTATCGAGACCACCGCAACAATCGCCACTTCGTAGGTCGCCGCAAGCGGACCACGGTAAGGACGGATAGCAGTAGGCCGCTGGCGGGCAGTTGCCCCAGCTTACAAAAATGGGGTGAATCCACACTGTAGTTACCACCTGCTCCAGTGCAGATGACCGATGATCTGAGTTAGTCGAAAAACCATAGAATCTGGTATTTTTATTTTGTGACTGGTTGGTTGAGAGGACAGTGACTCGAGGTGAATGGGGGAACGACTTCCAAATAGATGACTGTTCCATATTGGGGAAATTTTCTAGTGGAAATGTGTAGATTTAAAGTCGCAACTTCCCTCGCCATCGATCTAGTTGTAGAAACGAAAATTCTTAGGCCAGTGATGCTCGCGATCAGACGGGGACTATGCCCTTCATGTGTCATCGATAGTGAGTCTCTTTATAGTAACGAAAGAAAACCATCTCTCGGACTTACCCTCGTCCGCCCAAGTCTTTTAAGTGAGGTAGAACTGCCCTCGGACCCGTGCTACGCACACATGCGGCGGTAGTTAAGGTCTAATGAAGACTTAGCACAGCTCGCCTAGCATAGGCAACTATAGATCCTCGGTTGGGTTTGAATAGTTGGGTATTGTGTACAGCAGTTTGCATTCGCGATATAAGATCACCTGGTGTTTGACATTGGTGTATTGGTAATTATTGTATTTAGAGACTACTGTAACTCAAGGGGTCGGTTTTGACGCTGGCCGTTGGATCCTCCAAGTAATCGAGAATTTTTGAAACAGCGGTCGGAGTTTGTATTTATTATTTAACCCCAAGCAGGAAGTTAATATGATTTGTGAACTTAGGAGTGTCCGACCACATAAGAGTGGCGTTCCGACGTCGCTTTGGCGTGTGGCTGGTTGATGACGATGGGGAAGAAAAATTGATCAGAAATGGTCATCATGATCTCCCGTATCTTCGTCGGTAACACTCCTCGTTTACTATTATTTGCCTGTCTCTACACGACCACCTGAGTGGGCTCCAACTTGCAACTCCAAGTCAAAACGGGATTGCCCCTATTCAACCCAGCGATCAGGATTGACCGTCATTTCTATGTGATTGAATATTCCTTATCTCAGCCAAGAGGACCCATGTCCGTAACCCAATGTTAGAGCTTTTGAGTTAATACCTAAGCACCAAAGATCGCGAATCTAAGGCTCGGATATTAATAGCATATGGATGGCTAATGACGGCACACGAGCCGTAAACAATCACGCCAATGTCCGCTCTCTTTTTCGTGGACGTCTCTCACTTAAAACAATGACAAATGGAAACAACCTGTAGCTTCTTCGCAGTTTACAACATTGTTCGGAAAATCAAGTAGACAACTTGAACAACTTTGTCATTTCTGTTGTGTAAATGTATCCGGTCATCTCTGATGAACATTGCGTCGGGCATATAAAAGGACTTAAGTGGCCTACCAAAAACCCCTTTATCTATTAAGATAGCCCGAGGCCGTGCAAGGGCTAGACTAGTCAAACATTATCAGCAACGGTTTGACATTCGGTTGTTCAGTAATTATCGCACGACCAGCGTTACTTGTAGACTTCCCCAACGCCAACAGTCGGCGGCTTCCAGCATACCTGCGATGCCAACGCTCATTCCGCGCGCAAATCGTAGACGTTAGACACCGGACGCAACGCACCAACAACCTGGCAACGTCAACTTCGTCCACTCTCGCTCCCGCCGCAAACCCCGTGACGACAACCACCCCTGTCACCGTTGACCAGACTGTCGATGCCCCGCCCCCACACATCACCGACATCATCCACCCTGCCTCAACCCCTTTGTCGACCACAGCGACCAGCTCCGCCAACACCACGACATCTTGCACCCCCCCCCTCCCACCGATAGGACAACGTTCGACTTCCGTCATCTGCTACCATCTTTACCAGCACCCCCACCTCCAGCAATGTGGACTCGGTCCCATTTTGTCGCCTTCGGTCTTCTTGATTATGTCTTGACATCGAGCTCAGGCGGGGATGGAGGAGACAGTGTGGTTGGTGCTGTGCAAGTCTATTATCACTATAAATTGGTTCACGCACAAGTCACCGTGCCTGCTCGCACCTTGCGGTGGAGCACACGGCGGACATCGTCGACAACGACCGTCAAGCTGTCAAAAATCATACAGCGTCCTGTACGACCAGTTGTTCTTCAAAATGAATGACATTTTGGAAAACGTACATGCAACCTAAGTAAACATTTGTTTCTGAACCGACCTGCCTTTTAGGGAACGAGTAGACAAACTACTTGATTGAATGATGATTCACCAAATTCTAGATCCGAAATCTGCCATCATTTATGTTTAGAGCACGTTTCTCGGAGTCTTTACAAACTAGTTTTGCCGCCACTCTTAGCCAGCCCGGAAGTGCATATGTGATTAAAAACCGGTCTATTGTTATCCCCTGGATGACTTCACACAGCTGACTATCTTTGTGTCTGCCTTATAGTACTACCTTCATGCTTACACATACGAAATGCCGAGCAGAATTCGGGAAATCGTGGACGAGGAGATGAATTGTGAGGATATTGCAATGAACTTCTTGGTCTCACATATCACGAGAAAACCTCCCATAAAGGTATTTATCTTCATCCTACTTTATCTCGAATTCACCGACACCTATATCAAGCAGTTGAAAGTCCCATTCTGTGAACATTATTTTTATTCTCAGGGACCATGTTTTATTAACTACACATTCCATAGAAGGGATCGTAGGTGGTGCCGACTGCCGGGCAGTTGTGCATCACCCTTCGAGAGTGATCTTTCCATCTTGATCCGTAAGTAGTTCCGGCTACTAGGGCATTCTTGCATTTCCTCTGTATCATACGCAGTGCGGGTAAGGAACTGTAACTCCTGCGACTTATATATCTTATTTTCGGCTCTATTTCTATAAATAATGCAGAAGTTTCGTGTCAGGTTTTCCACAAACGTATTTACGCTGCTAGCTGATTGAATTTCACTGTGTAAACCATACCTCAAGAACACCTTGAATACGCCGCTGAAATTGCACCTCCATTTATCCAGTCTAGCACTAGGGGAAACTTAGTTGCACGGTTTGATGATGACATTAATTAGCTTCAAACAGGTGGCCTTTTACGAACTCGATGCGAGTCCGATTGTTATCAGGAGTGCTTAACTGCAGGCCTGTTGACTCTCAACATTGCCTAAGATCGCTCTGCAGATACGTTATTTTTTCTGACCACTTCACGCATCACCTTTATTTTTTTCTACCGAAATACATCGTCTCTGATTAGCATCCAAGCACAGGTAGGGTGATTTTGTTTGTTTTTTTCCTCTGATTCTTTCTGCTGATTGCAATTTCCAGGTTACGACCCACTGGTCCTTTCTCTGCCATCGTTGTTCCTCGACTCTCTTCTCCCGTCCGACTCATAAGGAATCACGCTCCACGTGCATTAATCGCTTCGCCAGAATTTACGGCTACAATCCCCTCATATACACCCAGTTTCGTGCAGACTCGGTACTTTTTAAAACACGTCTTCCCGCGACCAAGCAAAAATGTTTTAGATATGTTTGACCCCCTATTCATACGTCTCTAGTTTTCGTAGGCCCTAACTTGCCTTTCTTTTGTGTATTTTTCTCTTCAAGTCTTACCTTTGGAAATGTTTTTTTCTGATCTGGGGCATTGATGCGATGTCTGCCTAAAACGTGCTTTTTGTCCCTTGAGATTCCAGACTAAACAAGGGACACATTGGCGTACTTTACACCTGCTCGTCACAGTTTCTTTGTAAATGGGCTGTATTCTGAGACGGGACTTGGACTTCAGTAAATTCGGACTCATTGAGAAGATTCTCAATCTTGTATGCACTCTCGGAATAGAAGGATAATCTCGCCCGAAAGAAATCGCGAAAAATGTGGTGTTACAGCCCTGCGCTGACAGAATACTATCCTGACAACGATAGGAAGCATCTGGCAGTTGAGACAAGCAGTACCTGTGGGACTGTCTCACAAGCGACTGCTGTCCGTTTTTGGGCAGGGGTTAAATGTCATTAGCTGGCGCAGCTGGTGTTCTCATACTCACTGCAGGTTCAAACGACTGGGGACTTATTCAGATTTGAGAGCACGGTAAATTAGGGCTGGATTAACGTAGCACACAGGGAGGTGACTGTCTCAAAGGTAGGCTTGTTCAGAATACCATGGCTACCGAGACCGTTTTTCAATTACATTTGCAAATGTAAGATGACAGCCGACTAAATAGATGTTATCCGTAAGCCGGTTGACCCCAAGGCACAACGTCTGCCACTGCCCTGAATCCATTTTTCACTACTTCCCTACAATGACGCTGGTAGTTTTATTGATTGCCGACGCCGCTGTGAAAAAGAGTCCGTGCGTTCACGGCAAACACGGATACCAAGGGGCTGGGGGGAATTCACGACCATCATAAAAAATCCTTAATATACAAATGATATAGGGTACAAGAAATTGGGAGGGAAGGTTGTTCAAAGATCAAAACTACTGCTCAACAAAGCTGCACCGGACACAAAAACTGTTTTAGCAAAGGGTGAAAGGAGGTATGTGGTACTGTGGAGCCGATAACCTACAAGCACACCAGAGAGACGGTTCTAAATTCGCACGCAGGAAAGCGCAACGGAGCGCCCATAATCAAGGAATGACACTGCACTGGGTCACATTATTTTGTTTCCCGACATAAGAAGGACGCGTGGAATGTGTTGTCGATTCGAAAAGATTACGTAAGTAGGGTTGTAATACTAATTGACGTGTGACACAATCCTAAGGTATTTCGGTCACGCTGGAATGCCGACTTTTGGATGAACTTCTTATCGGCCGTCTTCAAAATCTATACTCTGCAAAAAATGACAACCTGAATCTTGGGAATTCTGCCCATTGATTTCCGGTGCCATTTTAAACTCATACATATCGTATAGAGAAAATGAACAAAATATTCCCTCTCTAGCCCGTTTGGCAGCAAATTACATCTTCAAATTTTCTATCCCAGTCTGTAATTATGAGATTTAAGACTGAAATGTCCATTCATGCAGCATCTCATCAGCATGTTCATTCATGCCACTTATAAAGCGTGCAATTTGGTCTATATTCATTGCAAATTATTCGGGAATTAAACAGTTTTTATAAACGGAAAGATGCTCTATCTACAAGCAGAAAATTCAAAGACGTAATTCGCCCTACCTGACGTTATGCCTACATTTGCGATTTCCAAACCACACGCTGTACACATTCTATCAAGTAAATATCACACATTCCCCTATGCCGTTTTGATGACATTATAGAAGACTCATAAGAGTATGCAGTGGATGGACCAGATTCTCTATTTTATAGGTGACATGAACGGACGTGCTGATGATATTCTGCGTGAATGGACATTTCACGGTCTCATAATTAGAGACCAAAATAGAAAATTTGAAGACGTAATTTACAACCAAACGGGCTAGAGAGGGAATATTTTGTTCATTTTCTCTATACGATATGTATGAGTTTAAAATGGCACCGGAAATCAATGGGCAGAATTCACAAGATTCAGGTTGTCATTTTTTGCAGAGTATAGATTTTGAAGACGGCCAATAAGAAGTTCATCCAAAAGCCGGCATTCCAGCGTGACCGAAATACCTTAGGATTGTGTCACACGTCAATTAATATTACAACCCTACTTACCTAATCTTTTCGAATCGAAAACGCATTTCAGGATTTCGGTTAGCATTTCTTGAGATAGCACATTTACCGGAAATGTAGATCTTTTATAGCAGACCATGGAAATATCAAATCCGGACAACCAAGGACCTTTGTCTGGGATATTCTCGGACCACTGGCCTTCCGGATTCCCGTTGGTTGTATGCCGTCTGATCTGCCACGGGCCTTCTTTGGCTGCGCAGCATAAATATTCCGCTCCCTGACGGCATACATCCTCTGCATGACTCTTTCGCCATCCAATCATCCTTCGAAATACGCGCTAGACACGAAATGGCGATGATGCCGGAGAACCGTTAATGCACAATTTCAACGAACGAAGGTGGGCTAAGAGCAGGTTTGATACGTGCACACGCACGCGAGAAAGTGACTTAGGCGTCAACAAAAAGTTTGAAGGATTCGGAGACAGTTTGGTTTGGAAGTACCTCGGGTCAGGGTGGTATACTCGGTGCATAAACGCTACCGAAGTGATAAATACTGAATTCTTGCCATGTTGCGTTCTAGGGACAAGGAATACTCTACATTAGTATCAGTATCAGTGTAATTCAGGGAAAGAAGGTGTTTACCGTTGAAATCCTTATTGGTTACATGCAGAGGATGTATATGGAGAAAATGGAGAGGAAGTGACATAAAAGAAATACAAGGGGAATAACAAAAACTGTACAGATGAACACTGAATTTCCTGCGTCAACAGCATTTAAAGGCATATGAACTCGGTTTGTTGATTAAATGCAGCAGACAGTTGAAGCACACCAAAGATACAGGAAAAGAATTAAAATTCTTCTTGTCTGCAGGCATCGTGCTGAATGCGAGCATAGGTGTGCGACGTGGCTCAAAATTAATTAATTACATACACATACGCTACTTGAATGTCGGTAGTAGCATCGTCATAACACTAGATTTTTCATGGCCATCAAGGTGGCTGTAGTCGGGCGTTATTGTGGTGCGCGCTCCCATGTTGATCTAGCCCCCGTTTAAGTGTCTACGGATCCCGACATAACAACCTCCTCAGGCAAAGCATTCCAAGCTGCGACCAATCTGTTGGAGAATAAGAACTTTCCTTTCTAGCCGGGTCCAGTCGCACGTAGTTTGAGTGGATGACCTCTCAAGTTAGTCGTCGCCGCCAACTCGAAGAACTCTCCAGATGCGAGGCAGCAGCCCTGATTGTGCACGATGCGGAAAGCTTGTATCAGGTCCGCACCTAGCTGTCTGTAACTCAAAGGAAAGAGGTAAAGATAAGCTAATCGTGTTTCGTACGGTATTGGCCACTGCCCAGACACAAGTTTCGTTGAACATTGCAGAAGCTTGAATGGGACTTCCCATTGCGGGCATGAATCAACGATATCAGCGCAGACTCAATTACTCGTCGTTTTGTATTCGAGATAGGGTTATTTTTCATGTGTCTACCACGAACTCGCCAAGACCTGGAGGGTCTGTTAGTTTAGCATATAATCGAGGTAGCATAATGACAGTGGCGAAAATGACGGTAGCGGTGGTGGCGACGATGATAGTTCTGTTCTTTACCTCAATCTACCTCGATTTGTTGTCATCCACTCAAACTGCGTGTGGCTGGTGTCCGGCTAGACACCCGAAAGTTCTTCTTCT
>CACRXP010000109.1:693104-704744 GCA_902702965.1 Spirometra erinaceieuropaei | reverse complement strand
TCTTCAAGTTGTACTCTTTCGAGGCATGTTTGGTTCTTTACAAGCCATGGTCTCCACGCTTGTATACCATATTCTAAGTGGGGCCGAACAAAGTTGCCGTAAACTCTTCCTAAAGGTCTCTGGCAAAGGCTACGCCCGTACTTTTGATGGAATACAGCATTCACATGACGTTTTTTGCAGCCTTGTTGCACTGCATTGCTGGTTTTGCGTCGCTCTGTATCAAAACACCGCGATCCTTCTGTAAAGATTCTGCGGGAAGTGTAATGTCCCGCGCATGTGGCATGATGTCCTGACAGCCCGGACAGCATACGCCGTACCCCTCCACCCTTAAGTAGACAGCATAAGAAGGAGGGAGGAAACAATAAAGGTAATTGTGGATAGATAAACAATGTTCTAATGGAATTCGTCCTGGAGGCGTTAGAAATGCTTGCGGATTCAGGTCGATCTTCTCAGGGCGGTATTTTCGACCTCCGTGACGCTTTTTGGAATCATCGGTTCCTCTGCCCCTAAAATTTATGTTGGCCGGGGTAGAAGGAGGAGGAAGAGGAGGAACCTACGCCTCTGTCGGTTGCGTTGTGCTCTGTGCAGGCAGAAGGTGTTCATTCCTCGGGATGCCAGGATCCCTATCAAGGATTGCTGGCAGATCGAACTTTCAGAATTCTCAACTTGCTGTTTTCGGCTGCAAACTTGGTCCAGATGTCGACACACAATTCTCCCATCTTCTAACTCTAATTTTACTATTTGCCTATGCTTGTTCGAACTACCACTCGACACCAGTTTGTCTCGTGCTCTAGTCGTGCGTAGATGTCATGGAGTGGTATGGTATGGTTGACTTCAAGAGGGTTCCAAAATAAGAAGGCAGGTAGACATGTTGATTGGACACGCTTTACTAGAGTGAAGAGCGTACAAAGGCTCCTAAAGCGGTCACCACATGCTGTCGTCCGCTTGGAGTTGTTGCTGTCCTTGTGCGTCTCTGTCCTGTCCTTTAAAAGTCACGTCCACAAGGGCGGCGTCCCATGTCTGTACAGTTGTTGTTGCCATCCATTGATCTACTATGTGCATCTGTAATCAATCAGCGAATTAGTTGCGTTGATTGTATTCAAGACTACAGCAGAGTAGTGGCAAGCGTCGTATGGTGCGGACGATGAGTCGGTCAGGTGCATGATGCGGACAAATGGGCGGCAACACAAGTCGGCAATCATGAGTACGGACAACCACATGAACAAATTCGTTAGGCGCGAGGACCCGTGGCCGGGAGTTCACCTCATATCGAACTTTCATCTTCGTCTATTTTTTCGATGACTCTATCATACGTCGAAGGATTATGCAGGTAGAGTCATGTGCGCGACTGCCGCTTGAACATCAATTCTGCAGGTAAAGCACCGGTTAAGTCGTTTGGTGTTATGCGATAGCTGAACAAAATGCGTGACAACATGGTGGCCAAATCCGCACCCGTCTGTTTAGTTGGTCCGTGCTTCATTGTCTAAACTGCGAGCTCATTAGAAGCAGCGTGGTACAGCGCAATCGTTTAATGCCTCATTTAACATTTCTCCATGAAGTACTTAAATTCTGCACTAGTAAAAGCCGGGTCGTTGTCTGAAATGACCATTTCGCGTATCCCAAAAGTAAAAAAAGGGTACGTAACTTGTTGATTCTAGTCAGTTATGAACAGGAATTTCCTGTCAGAATCGCATCACTCCATTTACTGTGGGTGTCAATCATCAAAAAGACCATATGTCAATGGAATGACCCAAAATAGTCAACGTGTACCCTCTTCCACGGCGAGTTCGGGCAGCCCCAAGGCCTCAAATGCACCTTCGGCAAGGTTTTCTGTGCTTTTTGTCACGTAGGACATGCTTTCATCATATTTTCGACACCTAAGTCAATTTTGGGCCACCATACATAGCTGCAGATGAGAGTTTTCATTCTAAGTGTACCAGGATGAGAATTATGCAAGCCTCCGAGGATGGCCCGTCTCCTTGTGGTGGCACAGCTACACGATTGCTCCATCTGTCTTGTAGAATCAACTCGTTCTGACGGTTGAAGAATGGCTGAAAATCTGGGGAGGCAGGGGACGGCCAGCCAGATTGCAAGGCTCTTTTTACATGACTTAAAAGAGGGTCTCTCGATTTCCACTGCTCTAATTTGTGGACAGGTTACAGGTGCGTTGACTCGGTTCTGCAAATGACTCACGGCCTCAAAAACAGGCGTCCCCTTAACACCATCGTCTACAATGGCAAGCCTATGCAAGGCGTCAGCCATTACGTTTACAGCACCCGTAACGTATTTCATTGAATAAGTGTAAGCAGAGAGAGAGAGAAAGTGAGTGCCCATCGTTGCATTCTTGGTAAGGACATCTGTTATATCCCTCGTTTTTCTCCCAGCAAACTTAAGAGGGATTTGTTATAAGTGTGAATCGCGAAGGGTTGGCCGAAACGATACAGGTGGAAGTGCTGTAATACAAGCATTATAGCTAAGACCTCTTTCTCTAGCTGCAATCGTTGGTTTCCGCCTGGGACAGGGTCCTTGATGCAAAGGCAGTCGGCGACTCCTCACCAGAAGCCATTCGGCGCATGGGAACCGCACCTACGCCGTACGGAGACGCATCACATTTCAGTGTGATAGGCTTTTCGGGGTCATAATAAACGAGAACAGATGATGAGGTAAGAGCCGCCTTTGCCTGTTGGAAAGCACTTTTAGACCTCCGACCAGTTTCAGCAACGATTTTTTTTCAAGTAGTCGACAAAGAGGCTCCAGAATTGTAGTCGGTTGATTCATAAAGCGACTAAAGTGGTCAACCAACCGCAGAAATGAACGCAAGTGACTAGTATTGTTGGAGCGCGGCGCCGTCATCAAGGGTTTAAGTTTATGTTCGAGTGGATGGAGGACAGTTTTATCCGGTCTGAAACCCAGATATTTCACCGAGTCGGCAAGGAAAGTACTCTTAGCTTTCCTGAGTTCAAGACCTGATCCTCTTGCCCCTACCCAACTGGCGCGGCTCGGAACTGGAGAGATTCTCAGTATTCTCTGCTCTCCGCGCCGCCTGTCGAGCTTTTTACAGCGTTAGGCCACTTCTTAGTACCTTGACGACGTACGCCTTAGTACCATCCTGTGGCCGCTGGTTGTTCTCCAGCAAAATGCTGCGCTACTTGTGATTTTTAGGCCATAGTACGCTGCCCGCGTTGTAGAACCAGGCTTCAGCCACTACCACCACAGATTTGTCGTTGAAAAATTCCACCACGGAATACATCTGTAGCAAATGTTGCATCGTAAGTCGTACAATGCAGAAATACATATGTAAAAAAGCAGACAGTGGAATATAAATCACGGGAATGTAGTTGTGTGAAGGAGGGGGATAAGGTAATACTGTTTGTTGTTTTTAAAGGACACGTACTTGCAAATAATGTCGGAGAATAAGCCAGTTATCGGAGTGTCTGATAAAACGGTGGCTTTAAAAAATGTATATGGAAGAAGAATGAAGGGAAGTTACAAAAAGATCCTGCCAGTCGCGGAAAGGGCATTAAACTATGCTGTTACCCGACAGTGATGTCAGTGCACAGGGTCTATGTCCGATGAGTACAACATTGTTGGGTGGCTCAGTGGAAAGGACATATCGCTTTTGAAAGATACCCGTTGATTGACGGGGCAGTTTAAAGGGCCGTTGCACTCCCTCATCGCCGTCCAACAGCATAGGGCGTGTAGACTGTTCAGACAAGCATCTTTCCGAACAACGCCTGTACACTTGTGCGGCTATGTTAGTGGGCCCATTTATGCTATCACGAACGTGTCGTAAAGCAGACTCAAATGAAAATGCTGAAGAATAGATCAGCACCCCAAACCGAACGACGTCAGCGTGCAAGTGGAGTAGAGAATGGACATTGTAAACTAGATCAAATGGCTTATAAAATGTGGAAAAATTATAGACAAAATTACACAAAAGTTGGCAGTCATAATCACCACAAGATATATGTAAGGTTGGGTGGCAAAATATGTACACTGTCACGGAAAACTGTAAAAAATGATTATAACGGGGTCCGTCTAAATACGGGGACAAAACAACGGCGCCTATGTACAGGAGGAATTGCCGATATTCGGCAGCCTTCCAAAACTCCAGGAAGTCAAGTGTTCTACACTTGCGTGAAAACTCTGTCGGTGAACAGTGGCTGCATAGCTTAATAGATGCGTTTAATGACACAGAGTGGCCAGGTGTTGACAGGGCTGAAACTGTCATGTGTTTCCTGCATGAGTATTAGGCCAGATAAGTATCTACACGACTATTCCATCCGCGTGAAACTGTCTTTGGCGGTCAGAGTTATTTGCAGGCACTACCGGATTTTGAAATAAAACGAAAAATTCAAGCAATATATATAACCTGGGTTTCTTGTATTTACCAGCCCCAATATTTTGTTTAAAGTTCCCTATCTTATACCCAGCCTCTTAAATGTTTGAGGCCCTAGCAATTTGTCCTGTGTTCCTTTGATCATTTGTGCGAGTTTTTTTCCGCTTCTACAGATATATACCTTCTGTTTTTCAACCGCTCATGCTCGTGCATGGCATGATTTTCTGCCAGAATCACTTTTTAGAAACTCGGTTTCTGATTTATTCTCCACGTTTCTGTGATTAGTATGGATCCCAAATTTCTAACGAAGTAAGCCTGATTGTCTCATTTAAGCCTCCATAGAAAAGTACGAGGTGGATCAATTGACGTCCATCCGGTTGAAAAGGCTCTCATTGTCCATTATGAGACCGAAGCGGCTATTTTGGGGGATCACGGTGGTCCAATGATAGGAGATAAGAAACACTGCCAAAAAATGTACGGCCTTTTTATCCTGCATTTTAAGTATCCGACTGAAAAACCTCAACAGCAAAACCGACATTCCGGAGTTAGCGACGAAAATAGTTGAGAACTGTAAACTCATTTCTCCATTTCAACTACCAGAGGTTGAGCATCTTTTACGATATCTGCTCAAACGGAAGCCAAAAGTGCCTGAAAATCGTGAGTCTAAGAATTCCGTCCTCTGTTGTTAAATCTTATGCAGTTTCCCACTGTCTGTTCATTGTTAAGAATTTGATCCCAGCTTTCCGCTCTCCCTGTTTGGACAAACCGTACCGTAAACTGTAGCGCTGCGGTTTACGTGGATATCCTCCCCTGCGCACACAGCGCTGTATAGGCAGGGAAGAATATTCGCGCATAACAACAATTACGAGCGTCATATTTTCTCTAATTATTCACCGAGGTGGAGATAGTTGTTCCCGACCATCATATTTTCTCTGCCTTGTTGATTTCTTCTTGATTGATTGGTGTGTGCACGGAGTTCTATACATCGATCAAAGCCACACGTTGACTCTGCTTTGTAGACTAGCGCAAGTAGTTCTGATGTTTCACAGAAATGGGTGCAGTAAAGTGGACCGAAGTTGATTATTCCGTTTAGTCGACGCCGTTGCTTACTTCCAAAGGCACTGAATGCATGGTTTTATTGGCGGTCAGCCTGATTATGTTCACAATTTGATGGTAATCTAAAAAGAATTAACTCGTATCATGGTTCAGAATTGTTAATGTAAATTAAATGTATGGATGGCTAATATTTAAGAATTAGTCCCAAAGATAACTTACCTAGTGGTCCTGGGCAACACTATGTCCGCCTATAACCAAGTTGCAGTATGCCTTTTCAGACAAATGTGCGAAGTCGTTGATGTTCTGCATCTTTACAGCATGGACTCTAAAGTGATACTAAAAATAGTGCTTGTCAGTGATTAAGTAGGTTTCGATACATCGCTTGAAATGTCAAAAAATCGTCTTGTTGGGTCGGATGTGTTTTTTTCTAGTCGTAATGGTCAACAGCAAGGGTGAAGAACAGGCTTCTATTGCTTAGGTCCTAACATCAAAATCTGACGATAAAGGGTAGATATAAGGATGCCCAAGGGCGGCCTGCAATTGAGTCGGTCAGATCATGCCCTTGAGCTTTTAGCATGTGGACTAGTCTTCTGACCTATCTGATTGGCTGGGCGTCCCCCTCCAATCTTGCCGATGGCTGGGACGATCTCAACACGCTCACGCTGTACGGGCAGATCTATAGGACAGCATGTGCGCGCGTCGTTAGAGAGGCACGCGAATGAGTCAATTTAGAGAGTCTCCACTAACAGAGTGCATCTAACTACTTAAAAATGCCGAACACTTTATTGCCACTTTAGTATCGTTAATTTCGAAATTTCAGTCCAATCAAGCATGTCAAGGACTGAGTCGCATGGCCAAAGTGCTTTTTGGTCTTGCTTCACCCTCAGATTTTGTCCAACTCCTCATAACCACCTCAAATCAGCTATGTCAGCCCATTTGTTGTGAGTTTATTGATAACACGTTAACAAATATTCGACTTTCTTACTCCCCTTGAAATGCTCAAAATGTATGCGCTTCGATTAACCATTAATTATGCTCTTTCCAGGAAAACGGTCAGCAACTTTTATATATAATCCAGTGTTTCATCTTCTGTTATTCGTTCGTGTTAAACATGAATATGGAGCGATCCTTATAAGATAGGACACTTGGGCTCTGCTACTGGCGGCAAGAAATTAGAGGGAAGTTTTGATGAACGAGATATTTACTTTTCACTTTCACGAGACGCCTGCTATTTCGATAGCCTGATTAAAACACCTGCATGCTTGGTGTTGTGAGCGAATGTAGATCTAACTCCGAGAAGGCTAGTCAGCTGTCTGTTAAATCGATTTGCAATAAAAAGGAATAGTTGCGTTTGTTGGATCGATGCTTTGACTTACGTTGCCTCGAAAATGTTATCTAGTCTAATTTATTTTGCGAGTGATATCGACGTTTCTAAATCGTATCAAGGGACTGCTTCACCATATTTGTCAAATGACAATTGTGTGACCGACTGTCAATAAGCATGGAGATAGAAGACAAAAAAGAATTGCGCGTTCTCCTGGCCAAAACATAATTTTTCTACAGGATTTATGACATCACTCTAGTCTGTCTGAATTCTCTTTTAGGAAAGCGCAATTATTTGGATGGGATAAGGTACTAGTAATGCTAGCGGAAAATATACTAACACTGAAAGGATAAACTTAAAGACTGCTTTTTCGAGCTATTTTATCTTTCATTCTAACAGTTATACTCAGAAAATGTGCATGCGAATCTAAGCTCTAACACACTTACTCTCGGTGCGTCAATGGTTTACCGGACTGGTTAGCGACACCATTGCACTGAATGTCGTCGGTTTCTCCCCACCTGTCAGTCCTTGTCGTTTGAGGTCGGTTATTTATTTACACTGGAATATGCGCATGCCTATTTATTTGACTCCCCAGAGCCGATAAATTTGGAATTTAGCGACAAAAATAGATGTTTGTCTCTTGGGAATCTATGCAGGAAAATTAATGACATCTCAAATATCGAGAAGATAGTTGAGCATGAAGAGTGAAATATAACTATGTGACAGAAATATAATTATTGCAAGGCCCTTTAAATAACACGCGAAAACCCACACTGGTATACTGGTTGGTGATGTTGGTGATGATTACAACCTCTTTTCACGGAATATCTCCAAACACGTTTATCGTCTTTCTTACCTCCAAATTTCCATATTTACCATATACGCCTTTCGACTGCAGTGTATTACGAAATCAAGAGGGTGCATGTCCAGTTTATGAATAAGAACGATTGTCGGACCCTACGCTCAATAAAAGCCTACCCGAAAAGTTGCATTGTATTTATGGAAAATGGATTGAAATGGTGTAATTGGCAGTATTCCTCCGAACTTGAAGATGTAACTTTTTAACTGGGATATGAGTTTTATTCACACCTACTTCAACTATTAGCTTAAAAAATTTTCTCCTTTGCTTGGAAGTTTCATGATGGAAAATTTTCCTCCATCAGATACAGATCTACCTACATAAATAAAGCATCCTCTTGGCATCGACCGTCAAGACGTATTCTGCAGATAATTCCTATACCTGATCGGTGTATTTCTGTTGAGGACCACTACATCTCTTGCAAAGTCATTGCGAAGTATATCTTTTGTTTTATGCACGCCTAACGGTGGGTCGATTTTCTTCATAAGTCTTCCAGTAAATTTTGGAACATTTCAAATTTTACGCAACAACTTTCAAGCGTATCTGAGACATTGATCAAGTGAATTGGAACGAAAACAGCTCCTACTACATTGTGAAATTTTCCTCAGAATCATGTCGCTAGCAATGTACAAATGACCGTCCATGCATTTTATAAATAGGCAAAAGTCTCAAATTTTAATTATTTATTTCTACTTTTAAACATGACGGATAACTGACATTTTTGAACATGTGCAAGCGTCCGTCTACGCTACGCACGCCATGACTGCCCTTCCATGCCATTTCTTACACCTATTTTGGGGAACTCGTAGGCGAGGCCCACTCAACTCCAGGAAAACCAGCGGATCCAGGAGCTTTCGATTCGACGGAAATTGATGAGACTGCACATATGACAGACATAGAGGATTATTTGGAACTTTTGTATGAAGATACGAAAGACAAACTGCGGGCTTCCGCACTTATTCTCCAACTGGCAAGAAACCCGGACAACCTTGAGGAACTCTATCAAAATGGTAATCTAGTGACATGAGTGTTGTGTGTGAAAAAATTGCTCTGAGCAAAAGTGAATCTTTTTATTTGCGGTTAAAATCTACTTCGGAGCGGCACTGACTCTAGCTTTTCAAATTTTTTAGCACTGTAAAACAAAGTAAAAGGATTCTTATAACAGTTCTCAGAATCAATTTTGATTTTGCCGAATTTCGTGCAGGATTACATTTTCGCTGGCCAAGACATTGTTACTCCCATAGAGTGATCGCATCTACTGACGACTCACATTTTTGGAAACTAATCATCCTGACGATTTACCAACCTAAGAGTAAACATCATTATACAACCGCGTTTTTTGGTGGGCCCATTTTAACTGAACACGCTGGCATTCGTCAGGCAATTTTTCGATAGCGCACACGTAAATGAATAATCCTGTAAAGACTTGCACAAAACACAAGCTTCGTTTCAGATTGTCCAGAGTCCGTGCGCCCTTTTAAGACAAATTCTCTATTAAAATCTGCATAAAAAAGACGTAATTTTTCACAGTGTTGGATTTATTGAATTTTTGCTTCCTTCCTGGGCTGTATCTAAATAAGTGAATACGAACCCCAAACGTCGCTCTCAAGCTTAAATGCCACAATGCACAGATCAATTCAAGCTTATTTAAATTACAAGTCAACATTGTATTCTTAGTTCATCAATTCTTTTTATTTAAAAACACATCTGAAAATTTCACTTGATGTATCGTGTCTTACGTTTGCTAAGACGATTAAAGATTAGTACTGTTGCAAGTGCCTGAAGTCCAAATAAACCGGAATAGGGGAACACAAATCGTAACTCTAACTACCTGCCAGCTTTTTCGGGTTCTGAAGCCCCACATAGCGTAATCATTAATGTGTGTTACATGTTAAACCATTTACTGAAAAAGTTCAGTAGAGTAACTTGGTTGTTATATTTCAGTGCACTGTTCCTTCACCGGTTAGCGATCGAGAGTTCGAACAACAAAACAGTCTTTGCCACTAGCTGAATTTAAACTGCATGCACGTACTCTCAATGGACTTCCTAATCTGCACACGTTTTTGTCATAGAAATCCTCGTTGGTGCACTGGCGCGAGTCCTAAGAGAAGACTGGAAGAAGAGCACTGATCTCACAACCAACCTCATCTACGTTTTCTTCTGCTTCTCCTCTTTCACGAATTTTCATGGTGCAATTTTACACTTCAAAATAGGTTTGTCTGCTTTTGTTGGCGTCTTCTTGTCCATGCGCATATTATTACAAATCTCGGTTTTTGCCTGACAAGTTCAGTCTGCAGTTCCGTCATCTGCGATCGTCGACCATCTGTTAAAAGGTTAGAGCCTTAATATTTCACATGGGATGCTGCTGAAAGCGAAGCGTCCACTAGACAAGGTTGACGCCTCAGGTCTTTTGGCCTAATTGTAGGATACGGTCGGCCGAAGAATGCAACTAATCCGGAAACGGTCTTTCCAGCACCCCTTATCTTTGCCGGTACTAGTTACTGATTATTGCTTTCTTATCACCACGTGGGCTTTACATGGAAACTCAAGGGCAAAGCAGAATTGCTCAAGGCACGAGCTGTCCTCAATGACCGAAAGCTTTACTAAGTAACATGCTGTCGTTGACTAGCTCATTGATCAGCCGGTCAAATAAGCCTTCACGCCAGCCCGGTTTCAAGAACATGATCCTGATAGACGAATGGAGTCAGACCCAACTAACGGCTCGATATTCTAAGTCACTGTCGCTATCTTGGAAGGCGATAGCTAGTGGAGGTATGTATCTCCGATAGCGGCGTCTTCGACGTCATCCGTTTCATGTTACATTCGACGTTTTCAATGCTAGATGGCACGACCTGGTTCTCAGCCAAGAACGCAGGTGGCTAAAGAACGGGAAGAAACTATCAAAAACTACCAACTGTTCGTACGCATGTCTGAAAACCTAGAAGATTATAGTAACTACCGGTGATCGATACGACGATCGAGGATTCGCCCCTCCGTCTTTATCCGTCTACATTCTATTTAGCGAGCGCACTTTGAAGTTGTTTTCAGACGTTGACCTTAAAAACCGTGGGGCATTCACCTGGATACTACAGCTTAGCCCGTCCGTTTGCGTTACTTAAAGTAATCAGCGTGTAACTCTCCCCACGTTTTTGTTTGAGGTGTTCACTTTTCTGAACTTCAGGTGCTCTAACAATGACAATTCTGGATCACGAAATGAAAAAGTACGGTTTGTGGACAGAAGAGCTTGAAAAGAAGCGCCGGGAGCATGGAGAATCTAGCCTCGAATTTAAGTCAAGTGATGACAAATTCAGCGTCTTATTAAGAAAACAGGAACAACTTTTCCGCGGTAGGTAACTTTAACATTACTTTCTTGATCATCTCGTGAGTAGTAGTGTTGCCACAGCAAACATTTGGCGGCTGTCTCCACACAGCATGACCAACTGCACACTAAGCAGGGCTACTACCTTCTGTGCGTCTAAGCAACGGAGTTCGGTGATTTCCACACTACGAGGCTGTTTGGTATCCAGTACATGCCAGTTGCTAAATGTCAGCATTCATGTAAACGGTATTCGGACGGCATTCTAAGTTCTGTAAAAGATGCTGCAGACAAACCCAGCAGCCGGAAATGAATTTATTAAGTTTGGCTCTCTGGCTTTTTTGGAGTTTGACATCAAAACTGAGGCAAACAGCATATCAAGCTGTATAACATAGGACCTGACCAGTCTGATCCACTCCCTGTCTTTACGAATGACTGCGTTGATTTCGGTGATAAGCGCCAACCAGGTGGGCTGATATACATCCTTCAGTCCGCCCACTTATGGCTTTCGGGCGTGGTATGGAGTGTTTGTTACCCATTTGGAAACCGTGTGAATTCGTTGTCAGCATCAGTTGGGGGACAAAGGATTAGATTTGCGAACCGAGGTTACAACAAAGCAAGGTGTTTAAACCAATGTACCAGCTGACGTATAATGTCTATGCTTATCGGATTTTGAGGTGCTGATTTATCTTTCTCAGCCGTTGACTGGATCGCACTTAGTGACTGAACCGTCTAATTTAACTTCA
>CACRXP010000109.1:656390-686170 GCA_902702965.1 Spirometra erinaceieuropaei | reverse complement strand
AGCCGAGAATGTCGATGTTGAGGCAAAGATGCAGAAAAAGGGCATCGTTGGCATTCTCTGTCACTGTTTATGTCGCAAAAATTACGAACTTCAAATCTTAGTGGTCTCATTTCTGAAAAAACTGAGCATCTTCAAGGAAAGTGTTGCGGACATGGTGAGTATGAACGAGGCATCTACTGCCGAGGATTTATTATTTGGAATTCGCATGTTTGCTTTGGACAAGTACGCGTTGTACTCCTTTATTCAGTTAATTTTAAGAGCAACATTCAAGGCCGTCCATGAATCATTTCACTGAATACGCCACTTTTTGTGAGCCTAGTTCTTAAAACGACATTGGTACTGCGATTTCTGTAGCATATACCTGGTCACTCTAAAATGCTCTACTAGTAAGACACTTGGATACATTTACATGTGATCCTTCAAGGTAGCCATCTCAAATGTTGGCGAGTGAGCAGGTTTACGGGCCGTCGTACGTCTTCGTAGTTAGACATTCCGACGTTCGTACACAACAAAAGGCTCTGCCGAAATGCCGATGTTTAGTCATGAAATGTTAAACAGTTTGTAACAAGCCGCCGTCAGGTAACATGACTAGGAGGTAAGTTTTTGTGTCCTTAGGGCTGATGGGTAAGGAGGGCCATGATTAATTACGTTCACTAGCTTGGCGAACAATGGCATGGTTCTCGCAAAACAGTTACTAGAGTTCATAAAGATTTTCTACTCCAATGAAAACCGTAATAATCTTTATTCAGAACTCCATACTCATAACGAAGGCTTACAAACAAACTTCACTGGTCGTTTCAACCTTCAAACCGCTCTCAGGCGTCATGCCACTTCTAAGAACAAATTGTTGATTAGTTTGTTGAAATAGGCGGTAGGCATATCAGAGCTCAATACACTACCTTGCAATTGCTTCATGAGTCCTTTGTTTTGGGCAGTACTAGTAAAATTAGCCGCTTTGAACGTACAATAAGGCTGTGTTGCCAGATGAATGACGACTCCTGTCGTGAGATGAAGGCGGCCGGACTACAGGAACGATAACTTTATTTGCCTGGCTTTTTGCATGTGTGCTTAGATCCATTGTCATAGACACAAGTGGGTTATGACAGATTCGTATTGGAGTACTTTTTTAACAGGTCGTTGTTGCTACACTTTCTTATGTCAGTTGGTTGGCAGGCAGCGCTAAAATCCCAGATCACCAAGCGACCGTTTTTATTGGCATGATAATTGTTCGGTCGGCGATTGATGGTTGGAGCGCAGCCGATTAACCGATTAGCCTCCAACCCGCATTGCAACCCAATCCTGCAAGTAATGCTCTCCCCTTCGTCTTTATAACTTTTCATTTCTTTCCTAATAATGGCTTCAAGTATGCGCTTAAGATGTCAGGCCAATAAGGCCTTTGCTACAGCGATCGAGTTAAATTTGTTTCAACCGCTTCCGGAACTCAACTTTTCGCATATACTGGCTGCTCTCACACTACTGCTGATCATCGACAGGTAACCAGGCAATTGGCGACCTTAATTGCTTTTCTAGAAACGTTCATCTTCAACTATCATTTGTCAACTGCTCTCCCTCAATTTCTAAAATGTTTTTTCTAATCTTAACTTGGCACCTGGTGGACAGCATGCTAAGCGACAGATCAAGGGATAAAGTTCATATTATGAAGAGCAGTTTGTATGCCGATGGGACATATATATGACTAACTCTCCTTCAAGACGATGCCATCACACATCGGAATCCTTTAAATGAATTTTATTACCCACAATGGGGTTTGTCCAGGTTGAATTACATGCCTGGTATTCTGACACGAAATGCTACTAACTAAGCGCCTTTGCTTGACGAGTAAGCTATGTCTGTCGGCAAAAGATTTCACGTCAGTAAACTCATGAAAGATCTTTTCAGTCTGTGTTAGTCCACGTTCCTTTCGTGGACTGCTTACAAACTGAACTTGACTACTAGAAGTACAAGCCATGTTCGTCTCTCTGCCTAACTTCGATTACTGTTCTTTCCTTAACCTTAAACCTTAACCTTTCTTTGTTGTCTTTTCTTGGGAGCATGCTAATGATGTCGTACCTCAACTGCTGCCACTTCTCGAACTTGAAGAACGCGAACTCGTAAGCATCAGCCTTCGTCTCCTCTTCAACCTCACCTTTCACAATGACATACGAACATCTATGTTGTCCCATGGTCTAATCCCGGTGATCGCGTCCCTCCTAGGTTTGTCTGGTTTTCTTATATCCTGCTCCTGGCGAGCATCATGCCTACATCTTAAGGCATTTTTGCTAATATTTCATTTTATGTAGTCTTTGGCAAACTGGACGCCTGAAAGATTTCAGATGTATTGCGAATGAGCTCGGATGCCAAGTGATGACGAATAGGCTATTTCTGGCCATTGTACTTGTTGAATTTGCCCGCTGACCGTTTATATTTCAGCAATCAGGCAGCTCAGCACCTGGAACTACTGCCGGCCCCGGATGTGAACGCCTCCGCAGAAACTCAGCGGTGTCAACTGCGGAACGCCATTCATTCGACTACCCTGATTGTCCTCGGTCGCGCACATCATTGACACCAGTGCTGGTTCGATGAAAGCAGCGCAGCCATCACCAATTTGCTCGCTTAAGAGAACAGGCTGCATAGAGCCTACCTCGATGCAAACAAAGTAATCTACCAATGTCGTCGCCTTGCGCAGCGACAGTTGCGAGAAATACAGGGCGTCCGGATAGCTCTAAAGGTCAAGGAGGTCCAGGGATATGCCGACCACAATGGAATGAAGAACTTCTTCGATGCTATCAAGGCGGTCTACGACCCCCCAGCGAAGGGAACTACGCCGCTTCTCAGCTCTGATGGCTCAACGCTTCTGATGGACAAGTCGCAGATTCTGAGGCACTAGACTGAGCACTTCAGAAGCGTCGCCAGCCGCTTCTCCACAACCTCCGACGCCGCCATTGACCGAATCCCTTAGAGTGAAAACCAACACCCACCTGGATCCCCCGCCCTTCAATAAACTATTCGCGCCGCGCAAGAACTCCAGCGGGAAAGCGCCAGACCCCAATGCGATCCCAGCTGACATTTACAAGCAGAGCGGCCAGCGACTGATGGACCAATTCACGGACCTATTCTATGAGATTTGGCGACAAAGATAGGTTCCTCAGGACTTTAAGGATGCGATCATCGTGCACCTCTGCAAACGAAGAGGGGATTAACAACTGTGATGACCACAGAGAAATCTTGCCACTCAAAATCTCTGGGAAGATTTTCGTTCGCATCCCCCCACAACTGTCTCAACAGCGACCTTGAGCAAGGACTACTGCCAGAAAGTCAGTGTGGATTCCGACGACACCGCGAGACCTCCGACATGATCTTGGCCGTTCGCCAGCTGCAAGAGAAGTGCCAGGAGATGCAAACTCACCTCTACACCAACTTCGTGGACATGACGAAGGCCTTCGATACGGTGGATCGCAGGGGACCGTTTAAAGTCATGCAGGAATTTGGCTGTTCTGAGCGCTTAGCGCGTATGGTACGTCAGCTCAATGATGGGATGATGGCGCACGTCACGGAAAACGAGGCAATCTCCGAGACATTCGCAGCGACCAATAGAATAAAGCAGGGCTGCGTACTTGCTCCCACTCTCTTCAGCCTCATGCTCATCGCCCTTCGAAGGATGATGGCCCAGGCTAGGTGCAGGGCTGCGTCTCATCCTTCTGAACTTCAAAAATTATGTGCTTCTGTTATGCTGTGATCCAGCAAATCATGGCCTTTGCAGACTGGTGTCCGCTGACAGTTCTCTGGCACCTAGTTCCTTACCGGTAGATGCGCTTATGCTCCTGTTAGGCATACGGGCCGAGCGCATTGTTGCCCGGTGACTTGTGTCATTCTCCCTTCTCTCAGACCCGTTTTTGTTGGTTAAAGTCCTGGATAAGTGTTTGTTGTGGGTTAGGGGGTGTGGTAGTAAGAACTGTGCAATGATTTACCGTACTAACAACACAGGTATTAACTATTAGTACGGTAAGTCATTGCACAGTTCTATACTACGGGCTGCCTGTTGGCGGTTTGTGAATATTAAGCGGTTATTCCGCAGTAGCTGATGGATTTCAGCTCAAATATTCATCTCAAAATTTGGAGCATGCCTGAAAAGGCCCGTTTCGAAAGATTTACTCCAAGTTCGCGCATTAATTTCCTCGGAAATTAAACAAGGCAGGTGTGGTAGTAAGTCTAGGCGCGGATTCGGCCGTGCCAGCCACCTGCGCCCCCTCCCGTCTCCGGTCTTATTAACTGTGTTTTGAGACTGGGCCCAGGTGGGAAAGAGGAGAGAATGTGGTAGATGCCGCAGACGTTTACTCTCACTATAAACTAGTTCACCCACATGTCACGTGCCTGCTCTCGCCTTGCCGTGGAACACACGGTGGACATCGTCGGGCGCGACGGTCGAACTGTCAGTTTTAAGTGGGCCCCTTCAGTCGGCTTGTTTGACGATGCGCGCGTGACTGCAGACGCCTGAACCAGTGATTGTCCCTAGGCGGGATTGTTGGTTTGGGAATTTTGTTTACTGTACTTTGATAAACACGGATTTCCTTCAATATCCCTCAAACTAAAGCTGTTAATTAGATAACGTTCTTACTCATCAAACATCAGCGGCTGTGTAACGCAGATGCTTCCCTTTACGATTTCTGCGGTAGCTCTCGGTGCCGCCTTTGCCCTATTCTTGCGCACATCCTTCATTTTCTTGGCTGCAATGGATGAAGTCCTCGGGACTACCACCCTATCTCTGAATAATATCGGCTGCCTTTCGCTTCAGGCTTTGCTTGATTGTTAGCAGTGGCATAATGGTTGTTTGTTGTTGCAGAATAAGGTGACGTCTACTCCAAACTCCGAATATCATCATCTATTCCTATAGCAAATTATTATACCAGGACCAGCCGAAGGGACATGATTAAAGACGGTTCTTTCTTAACTTCAAGTAAACCTGTGTTGTCCCCGTATCGGAGTTCATGGCTTTTTACCCGCCAATGTCGATGTTCCTTAAGCGAGAAATTTGTAACCTCATTTCGTTTCCACTGCTTCCCGACCCTTTATTAGCTAAATGCTTTTTTGTACAAACCTCTTTTAGGCGATGACTACCAGAGGATCATCTGCCTTCGGATACTTTATCAGCTTAGCAGGGATGATAAGGCCAAACCTATAATCGCCAAAAGTGGATGTCTACCAACTGTACGTCCAGACAATATGAGTCTATCCACGAGCCCAATTGATTTATGTGTCGTTAAAAAAATATATATATATATCATCCTAATAATATCCTCTTTGTGTCAGTGTACGTCTCCTTCAAAAGCTACCTGAGTGCCACGACTCATTTTTGTAGGCGCAAAGTTACAGCGTCATGCATGTGCTCGGTCTCCGCTCAAGCGGCGTCCGAATCTTAAAGATCGGTGGGTTCTGCTGCATCCTTTGCCGCGGTCTCTGAACAATCAGACCAGTACTGTCTACCCTTTCCGTTTATTGACAGAGGCAGCATCGTCCTACTGCCCTTTTCGAAGAAACTGCATACATCAGGCCCTGAGATCCGTTGTAATAACAGCCGTCACCCTGCCCTTTGTAGCGGACCGCCAAGCCGACACCGCCCACCCTTGTAACAGCACTTGAACCCACGCATGCGTGCCCGCCTATGCTAAGGCCACCCGCCTTCATCGCGAGTGCTTTTGTTACAAAGCCACCTAACTTTATTCCAGACGCGCTAATCTGTAACCATTCAACCAATCTCAATCGCAAACGCGCCCAGACTCGCACACATTCGGACCTTACGTAATTCAGCGGGAACGTACCTGGACACGAGGCCCTTGACCTAGCTCCCACTCCCTATTAAAACAGCAGACCACTCAAGATCACTTCTTCTCTCAAGCACGACTTAACGCTGTCAGCACACAGCCAAGATTCACTAGCTGCCTGTACAACAGGAATTCCGAGGTGAACCAGTCTAATATCTGACTGCGGGCTATCCTGTATGTCTAAGCCAGCGGATATTGGAATTACCCTCAAGGAAGGCTAGCTGAAAAATGAGCGGACTCTAAGTCTGACAAGTAAACAGTCCCGGAACTTACAGCTGCAAGCCTTTAGGTGTGGCTGGGCGTAGATCTAGCAAACCGAACACCTCGGCAAATTTCACAAACCACGACGATATTGTGACGTGGCGAATGTCCTCGCCAGCTATAACGCTTTACCCCCACCTCCTCTACGTCCACCAGAGTCTAATAAACTCATACTGGTCTGCTGAAGGGTTGAATGAAGGTATCCACCTTCAGATCCGGGTGTAATAAGAGACTTCTTAGTTACGGATGGAACCCGCCCTATACAACCTGTATCTTACGACCCGCGACATCATAAATTTTTGGGTAACCGAATGGTCATGGTCTGTGCGCTCGATTCGATTTTATGAGCTGCAGAGACGTCGAGGGAGTCAATTGCCTGTCCGGCAATAACGGCAGCCGCCATTGTTTAGATCTACTTGGAACTTGGAGCTGTTTGCGGCGGTTAGGATGCTCTCGCCGTTTTAGCTGCTGTGTTAATCAATATGAACCGACTGCGGCCTCTGTCCGCCTCCGGCCATCTCATTCGCATGGACACAGCTGCGAAAGAAAACTACCGCCATGTAGGAGCAAACTTCACCTAGCCGTACGGCAAAAAGGCCGACGTCCAGTTCCTGCAGAAATGATTCACAGTTAATGGCTGCCCTGACGGTTTTGTCGAGACATACATATTTTCGGTGTATAGAGTAAGTTCATGCAAGTATTTCTTTGTACCACCTCCGCATAATTTTGCCGCAAATTTTGATTTTTAAAGATCATGGAAAGCGTTCTGGAATGTCGTGAAGAGGCGTGTGAACTGGAGCCTATTGCGATAGCAATTAATCTGGCCTGCGATCCGACGGCTGCTGAGCTAGTTGGGGAAGCCCGCGGGATCCGAATGCTGATGAAGAAGGCCTTCATGCTTCATGACCCCCTGATTATGAAAATCTTGAGAAATTTGTCTGAGCACAAGAAACTGAAGCCAATATTTCTTGTGAGTCCGTAGTAAGCTTCTTACTGCTGGTATTTGCCTTCTTACACCGGGCTACAAAGTTTGTTTGATTTTTTATGCTGTGGGCCGTTCGTCACTGTCACTTTGAGGACAAGCTTCAGCCCCTGAAATCGATTGTAGGGAGAACGTGATGGTTCCTTTTCGTAACTATACGACGGACAGTCATCCTTGAAATGCTCGGAACTATTTAATGAAAATCCAATCAACTGACAGTATTCTAAGTTTGGCCTTGAATTTACGCTTATCAATGTGGCCTGGCTGCAGGACTAAATGCAGATGTTCTTTCCCAACCCGTCTTCCGTCAACCAACTGCACTCCAATTCAGGCGAGGAAGACCGGGGCTTTCAACACAGACTGAATTAGTAGTTGCACCCAGCGCCCCACCTCGTCTAAAGTTGAAGTGTGACTGGCGAAAATGACCATTCAAGTGTCCCGGTCTTTGTTACCATAAACTTGTCCCTAACTTATTTTGTTACCTGATTAAGGGCAGTAGTTGTTGTCATTCGATTGTTAGCGGAGCTTATCACTCGCGTTTCAGCAGCGTGCTTATGGTGTCGTCAAGATTGACTGTTCATCCTTTGATTGTTGGCGCTACCTCCACGACATGTTAACCAAATGTTCGCAAGTGTCCGATATTGAAAGCCTTTTCGTGTCCCCTCTCACGTGTGAAACGATAGAAATACGGAAGATAAGACTTGAACTGTCCCCATAATAATTGTCCCTTTTGTGTTAACCTTTTTGAGTCTTGAGTAATTTATTAACTTATTTACTACCCATAGTGAATGGAGCCAATTTCTTGCTGAAAATTTTGAATTTATGATTTCAAAATAAAGCGAATTTCTCTCTCTCTGCCATTATGTTTAATCCTGTTTCATTCTGTGCCAAACAAATGGTTTACTTTTTTTATTTTCAAATGATTAGTGACTTGAATGAATGTCTCAGTTACCTAGTAAACCCGGGGTATCCGATTTTTGGACTTCCCCGTCGTTCTTTCTACATTCCACACTACTATTCCCATAAGTTCGTTGCAGTTTTTCCAGTCGCTTCAGATTAACTCGTTCTAACATATGGCCTTCCCTTTTACAGGATTACCTGCCGGATTTGGTTCAGGCAGTTATCTCTCTCGACGAATCTGCTAGTACCCAACAAAGCAGCACCGAACTCCTTTCAGAATGCCATAACCGAAACGAACGTATGAAGGCTTCCCTCCTCAAACCCGACCCAATGGACGACTTCGAACGTGAAAGCTTTCTAGAGGAGGACTTTGGGGAAGAGACCGATGAAGGAGCTGGAGGCGGCAAGAAGGAGGACTTTGCCCTTGAATGTCTCGGTCTTTTAGCTAACCTCACTCTGGAAGATCTAGACTTTGCCCGTGTGCTAAGTGACCTGAAACTACTACACTGGTTGCAGTCAAAGCTAAATCTTGGTTTGAGGCACTTTGAAGACGATTTGCTGTTGGAGATAATCCGTCTAATCGGAACTGCTTGTCTGGATGAGAAAGCTGCTCTCATGATTGCAAAATGTGGGATAGGTACCACTCTGATTAGCCTTCTAAACTGTAAGTTGTGGAACGCCTTTTTTCTTTCCCTTGAACTCACAGTTAGTTTTTCGTAAAAGCGCTGGTTCGTTTGAAACACAGTCCTTTGATATTATGGATTTTGGCCAGATTGTGTTGCAGCGCACTGAATGGTATGGGTGGCGATCATGATGCACTCATAAAGATTCTCGGAAAGACCACAATCTTGCACTCCTACTCCCTCTTCATTCTCTCTCTGCCTATTTAATCAATTAGACTGTCGTGCAAGCCCAAAGGTATTTAGAGTTCTTGGTCCTAGGCAGCCTTTTTATTTTCTTGCCTACCTGTGTGCTTCACCTTCATCGTAGCTTCAGTCTAAGTGGCTTCTTCGATGTACTCGAGATGAGTCAGCGTAACTCATCCCAAAACACACTCGCCCTTTCGAACTGCTTGCTGATGTCACCATTTACTTGCAACCAACAGGAAGAGCCATTGCAACTGGCTGGCTTTATCGGGTTTGCAGTCATTTACTGAAAGCAATCCCTAAACGGACCGGACGAATAATCAAACCCTACTTCATATGGTAATAACCCATTATCACGACATGGGAGTGAAGGACAGAGGATTGTACGCGGTTTTTAGGGCGTACACATCTTAAGCGTGAATGGTCTGTCCATAGGTCAATGCCATTGGCCTCCCAAATGTGATTGGGGCACTAGTCAGGTTGGTGTGTTAGCGATTTACTCGTTAAAACCATGACCGTGAACAGCTCTCAAACAATCCGTAGGCGTAGTCAGCTTGACTCGAACATACATTTCCCATTAGTCCTCGTCAGGTTTGATGCTGTACTATATGGAAGTTTTACACTGACTGGGAATTCTAAATCAAATACTTGGAGGACACCGCGGAGGGGACGGATGTTAGGGTTACGCCCACGCTATCTTCCCCGCCACTGAAACGCCCCAAAAACAAAGATCCACTAATGCCGATTTTAGGTCATTTTAGTAATGATTGACCTCGAAAAGTTAGAATATGTCTAGGTTTACATTGCATGTCCCTTTGACACGTGAGCCGGTTGAAAAGCGTTCACGTCGAATTACATGTGGCGACTACTACCAAAGCGCTGTTTTCGAAGTGTTTGTTGCTATTCGCGAAGGCACTGGAATAGACCGCCAGAGGAAATGGCCATCTGTGAAGGGAGGCGAGTTGTTAACCCCGAAAAACCGTGTAGTTATAATAGAAGAGAGGTTGGGCCTTAAACTTACCTGTATGTAAACATGATGGCCTCGGACGGATCCAGCGAGATTCGTGGAAGGATGTTTGTTGCAAACGTACGGAAGGCTGCATGCCTCAGGTCAGTCGGGGAATGCTGGTACTGTTTATTGGCGTGACAAAGTGATTTGGCACGTAGGGAGAAGGCGGCGAGGTTTTAAGCTCTTCTGACTCCTGTGGAGAGGCCGCCATGTGAGGCCGGATCAGCAGGCTCACTTTATGGGGCGGCGGAAGTTCGAAAGGGGCATGGGTATTCGGCTTCTGCAACACGACGTCTGTTATCACAATTGAGACTTGTTGCTGAAGGCTCCATTCGCCTCCACCCTTCCTCCGTCGTTCTGTTGCGTGAATGTACTCTGCGAACATCCCTCTGTTCCTTTCACGCCATTCCTTTTGCCACCTCCTTCCAACCAATCCTGAACCTTATCGTATACTTACGTGCTAGGCCGGCTGATGATTGACCTAGTACGTACTCTCGCGTGAAATCGACTTCCCGCAATTTAAATGGGACTTTTCGCAGGTCTGCCTGACATAAGTCCACCTGAACGGCTGAATCCGCGCACAGTTTGCCAGTAACCAGAGGTCCATAAGGCTTTATGGCTGAGGAGCCCTCTCTTATTGGAAGTCAAGGACGCGTGAGCTTGTTTATTTTCGTGCTCAAAATGTAGGCGATTTGGAACTGCGTGCTTCATTTATCCTACCTTGTTTATGCCGCTGCTGACCTCTCCTGCTTATTCTGCCATTTTGGTTGCCTATCGTTTGCCCGAGAATTCTTGCCCACTTGTCTGGCCGTGTGATAAAGTTTTTTCCCTTCCTCTCTTTATGTTAATATAGCTCATCAAGAAGACGATGAGATCGTTTGTCAAATACTTGGTGTCTTCTACCGGCTTTCTTGTCACGCATCAACCATCAAAACCCTGATACAAGATACCCGTATGTTCTGCTTTTGTCGTACAGTGGCTCCCTATGCCTTATTTATGTTAATGAAAGAAAAATAGTAAGGAAGATTGCAACGAGCGCGTGGCCTTTGCAAAAAAGTTTCTCAACTTTCCAAGAAATAAACAATTTCATTGGAACTGTTTTTTCCCAGTATTCTGGCAACCCTTTGTGTCTGATAGACCCCAATTCATGCAAGCAGGCCTTGTTTACGATGATTTTATCAGTCAGTACACTGAGAAACCGATTGCTAGGTCCACATACGTGAACGAAACCGCTCGGTAGGCACTCTGTCTTCTATCACTCTTCTTCTTCTTCTTCTTCTTCTTCTTCCTCGTTGAGTTCCATTTTTCCGAGATTTATGCCCAGTCATGGTTAGTTTCTCATATGCACTGCTTTCTGTTCCGTTTATTATAATTATTGTCCGACAAGGTTTTTGACCAGGGTCTAGGGCCAACATGCGCAACTAGTTCCTCCAGTACAGCTGCCTAAGAGGGTTGACACTCCGTCAAGCCGGTTGGCTGGGGAAATACTAAGTAAAACTTTTCTCGGACATTTGAGTTTCGTAGGTGTCTGAAAGCTTGAAAAGATTGACTACAATCTTACCCTGAACAGCAATGACTTGGTTTGTGCCACTCTATATAATTCCTGTAGACATGCTTGGTTTAATATGCGCTTATCATTTGTTCTGGCCCCTTTAGAGACACCGGCCTACTTGGTAGACCTTATGCACGACAAGAACAGGGAAATACGCCGTATCTGTGACGCTACCCTGAATCTGATTTCTGTAAGCGCTGCACTTTAACCAACACTCCTATCTTCTGGTAAAATGCTAGCATACGCCCTGAGTTGTTATTTCATGCACAAGTCAGTCCCCCGACTTGCAGCCTCTTTTTGCTTCCGTATCCATTTGGTCCAGTCTGGTGATGGAAAGTTTACTTTTTCCCCTAATAACTGCAAAGTACTTCAAGGTTCCATATTATCCCCTCACTTCTGTTGACTTCGCACCCAGTCGCATATATGTTAAGTATGCTGTCACTTCACCTGTCTTTCTGGAGCTCTTCGCACTTCACTATTTATTTAAAACCCTTCGCAGGAGAAGGACGAAATATGGGCCCGACGCATACAGGCTGAACGATTCAAATGGTACAACAGCCAGTGGCTTGAGATGATTGAGGTCACCGACCAGCAGAGTGCGCGGACACCGCTTGGAATACGCGACAACGATCAGGATTTCTGTCGTGCATACTATGACAGTGAGGAAGACTCTGAAAACCTCGTAATGGCAGCAACGTTGCTAGAAGACGCTGCGGGTTGGTTTCCCTCGGCGGGCAACAAACCTTCTCTCGGTGGCGACAAGGGAGCAGTGGATCCTTCAGCGGACTACTTTGGCAACCTCGGCATATTCTACACGGGTAGGTGATCTGCAAAGTGGGACTTATGTCTATGAGGATCCTGCGGGTAGAATATACGAAGCCCTATCTTCGGTGGATAAGGCCGTGAAGCACGACGGTTTGAAACCCCTCTGATACCTTAGTCCAAGCAAGCATCGTTGGAAATCGACTGCCTGCTTGAAATTTACCTTCAGACTATGCGAAACATCGGATCATTCCTTTCCCCGAATCCGGAGATCGTGCGGGCTTTTTCGAGGCCAAATTATCCTCAATGGAGGGCTTTCATTTGTTGCGTAATTTTTGATTGAATATCATGCAGGCATAGGCCAGAGTTACAACTTGTTTGCGGCGAGAACTTAATTTCCGATATCTTTTTACAAGAGGCAACTTTTCGGGTTCTCACTTTAACGTTTATTCAAACTTTGGGAGCTTTCCGCCTATATGTTTTTCCCTCCGTTTCTCAGATAAAGGCTATTGTCTGAGGTCGGCGTTTTCGAATACTCTATAGTTGATTCTCTTTATTCATGATCGAACAAAGGGTTGGTCGATGCAGTTTACTATTTTAGTCCAGTCTTTTCTTTCGACTTTTCTAAATTCAAAGTTAACAAGGAAATTTTTCGGAGATTGCATATTTACTCCGTACTTTGTTCCGAAAATCCCTCCTGATCCCTTTACGCTGGTCAGAAGAGTCTTCTAGGGAAAAATTGCTATAGGCAATCTCGCCAAACTGTGTAAATTGCAGCTACTGACCGCGAAATATATGTTTGTTTGGGCAGGTGCCGCTGAGGATGCCGGCGCCAGCAGTAACGCAGCAACACAACTACTCAGGCACAGTCAGGGGGACCAGCCCGACAATGAACATTCTTTCCTGAGGCAAGCTTCCTATTTTTTTCGCTTTGCTACCCGTTAAGAACACATACGTCACTTTGACTGATTTAGCCAGTTAAAATGGCAGGGGACCATCTGCCGAAACAGGGAATGCGAGAATAGATCAATTAAATGGTTTAACTATTGTGTTTGGAGAGTTCCCCTTATTAAATTATTAACTTATTGGGAATAAATCAATTATTAAGTATTTAACGACCAAAATTTAAAATCTCTATTCAGTCGTACGTTATGTCATAACAGAATGGTTTCCTTCTGGCACGATGCACTATTGATTTTCTGAAAGAGCATTTTCATTGCATTTAGTGGTGTCCTTGTTGACGGCGGCGTAGGCACAAATTTGTGTTTAGCCGTGGTGTTAACTAGCAAATTGGGTTATTCATATGAAGAACATCCCTATGAAGAAATTGGGTTATTGCAAGAACTTGTCTGTGTTGGGTATAAAAATGTCCTACTGATAATGTACCTCGGTGGAATTTTTTGTTTCAGGAACTTTTAAACGGTCTCTTTTGCCCTCTACCGGGTCAAAATCCTGACACATTCCCTGACTACCTCAGTTCAACAGCTTGGTCTTCACTTGGAACCCATGTTTTATACCATTCCATTTTATCACTGACTATACAGTATGCTTACGTCCTCTTTGACGCTGTTTTTGACTTTGGATTTGGATGTGATGAACAGGCAAGAAACTAGACAATTAAATTCTGTTTAAATGGAACAGAGTTATTTGGCAATGCAGCGAAGGTATAGAAGATAAGAAGAACAGCGGACCATCGAAATGGTGGTTATGCGCGTGCACTTTTGAATCCGTGAAGGGGTTTTTCGTCCAAGACACTGTAGAAACTGTACCAGATGTGTAGTCCTCTGTAATTCTTGGCCGCACGTTCTTGATTGGGGACAGGGTAGCGTTATTTGGTGATGAGTGCATTAGCACCAGATACGAAGTGGAAGTATGCGAGTAAGCGGATGAGGTTTATCAGACCCCTTGTCAAATTACCCCTGCAACTGATATGTAAAATGGCAAGAAGCCCATCTCACAAATACACAGGCACAAACTGGCGATTTGGATGGTAACCCTCTGTCTCAAATCCTTACCACATCCCAGAGCCTTGTTTGAGAACATTCAGTGGATTACGTTGAAACCATCAGTGTACGCCAGAAACGACAGTTCTCGTCTCCTCCCGGAAACCATTGTTTTTTTGTCTGCCAGATCGTGTAGGTGACGACAACCAAAACCACCTGCAAAACCGTCAGTATGCTGAGGCATACGGGTTTGTTGTTGGAACGCGGAAATATCGGCTAGAAAAAAATAAAAAGGTGTTGGGCTGGAACAGTCTACTGGTAGGCAGGACTCGATCGAATTAAGGATCGTGGAAACAAAGTTAATCTTAAATTCTGGGATATTCTCTGAAATTTAGAATTTTTATTTTCGGAAAAATTTACTTAATGACTCCCGAGATGAATAACAGTTTCTTTAATAGTGGTTGGTCAGGCGACTACCCAATTCCGGATAGAACATTATTCCGGAGGAGCGCTTGTGTAGAACTAAATAACGTCTGGGAGAGGAAGAGCCGGCGGTGGGACTAAGGGGAAGGCAGGAGTGTTGTACGTATAGGCCCCGGGGTATGGACATCGAGACAAGGAAAGCTGGAGCTAATATATAAACGGAATTTACGCTAATGAGCATTCTTATGCCATGCGTCCAATCGTTATTTTAAATTGATCGTGCATCTTGGAAGAGGTACAATGCATTAAGTTCTGACTAGCTTCGGGCGATTTAAGTCGTCCACTCTTATTATATACCCGGTTTTTAAGTTTTATATCTCTAAGGAAGAAATGGGGTTTAGTTTGAAATCCAAGAAAGAATGATTTTTCTGGTAGTGAATTGCGGATGACTTCAATATTCCTTCGTTCGAAAGCAGTTTTGGTGCACATCGGGCATTTTCCGCCTTGCCCATTTTGTCAGTCGTGGAGATAGGACTTATAGTTTTAAAGAACTAAGGATATAATCAGTTGGTAAATCGTCATTTGGCCTACTTTAAATTAACCACTGATCAGTAAGCCCTGAAACGTAAAATTCGAAGGTGTATTTTGGTGTTCAGCAGGCTTGGTACAAGGGTTTCCTCGTTTCATTAGGTGCAACGAAACACAGGTGTTCCAAGCATAGAGGGCGCTCGATTCCCCTATACGTTCAGCAAGAAATGAAGGAATATTATGCGTAGATGTGCGGTAGGTGACGGCGGAGAATCCAATCGACTGTTGTCAAGCCAGTGAGTCCGCGGGACACGACTTTATCATCCAATGTATCATAAGCCACGGACACTGAAACGCCGGTCAACCGTTTGAAGAGCAGTAGTTACATGTCTCGTAATCACGCGCATGGAATAGGCTGCAATGACCCCAGGGATTACTAATAGTCTGTCGGGGAACTCAGGTCTCGTATTGAATGTACAGGATGTTTGACAGTGAAAACGCATTAGTACGGCTGTTAAACCCTGATATGTTCATGGAATACGAGATATTTTTTTTGAAATTTGGAGTTCGGACCGCCGTGACTTAACGGGGGCCTACAGGTCCCCAGTGGGTCGATAGCAGACGCGATAGGGGGACACGTAGATCTCTCAACTTTGCCAATCTGAGATAACATCAGTTAAGTATTGGTAGAGTAACGTCAGTCGGCCAGCCGGATACATCCTTTCAGCCACAGTGAGTAGATAAGAGAGGACCACTCTTTGGTAATGGTGTCCACTGTGGTAACAAGAAGCACAAACCAGTGAAGGGCTGTTTCAGAAAAAATATCGATGGCCGATACAAGCGAAGATGCCAATTCCAGGAACTAGTTAATAAAAAGAAGAAGAAGAGAAAGCGATCGCTAGAACAAGGGCTTTATTCTCCTGATGTTCCGAATTCTCACTTGCACCCATCATCAGAGACACTGACGGAAACCGGTGATTCGTGCGCAGGAAGTTGTAGTATTTATAGGATGCAGTGGCTATGCTACCGCATACCTATAGTAATTGACCGCGCCCCCCTTCATCAAGAAACGTTGCCCGCTGGTACGCTAATTGTTTGATGGCTGGTATGCAAGTTGTTAGTTGCTGAAGTCTCATCACGCGTGTTGGATGCTGGCATGATGATTGCTCGGTCATATGGCTCACCGGCTTTCGTGCTCCCCGAGTGGTTAATTACTTTGGCCAGACTATGCATCAGCACGGAGTATGGAGTGGGGATGTCATTGCACTTGTTGATATACTGAGGTCCCGTGAACCATGACTCAAGCAACTCGCGGCTCACGCGATCATCCCCTCGCGCGAGACCTTCGGCCTCGTCGAACTTGAATGCGAGGCCGGCTCTCGTCGAACGGGCCGCGACCTGCGAATTGGCGTCATTCCTCCGCACCGCTGCCGCGTGTTCGGAAATTCGTGTCCGGAGCAGTCTTTCAGTTTCTCCGACGTAGTCGCTTTGTCCGCAACTGCACCAGATCCGGTAAACGACTCCAAATTTTTCTTGCCATGGCAATGGGTTTTTTGGTCTCATTACCCGACGCCCTGCGATGGCCTCCGGTCTGTGTGCAACTCAAGCCCCAAGTGGTGCGAGAAGGCGACTAACGACCTCGGAGACGTTCTTGATGTACGGGATCGCTCGCCAGAATTTGGGGTTGGCATGATTTTTTCGCTTGTCTCGTTTGCGCATGCGGTTGACGAAGTAGCGCGGGTAACCATTTTCTCTGAAAACCCGTCGAAGATATTGAGCTTCGGCAACCTTGTCTTCCGGTTCCCTGCAGTGCGTCTCAACACGCTGATATAGCGTTCAGATGCAACTGCATTTGTGGCTGATTGGGTGGTAGCTGTTGAAGTCAAGTATTTGCGTCGTGTTCGTCGGCTTCCTGAACACTTTGGCCTTTAGGCCACCGCAATCTTTGCGACAGACGAGGACATTCAATAAGGTCGCGAGTTGCTTGAGTCATGGTTCACGGGACCTCAGTATATCAACAAGTGCAATGACATCCCCACTCCATACTCCGTGCTGATGCATAGTCTGGCCAAAGTAATTAACCACTCGGGGAGCACGAAAGCCGGTGAGCCATATGACCGAGCAATCATCATGCCAGCATCCAACACGCGTGATGAGACTTCAGCAACTAACAACTTGCATACCAGCCATCAAACAATTAGCGTACCAGCGGGCAACGTTTCTTGATGAAGGGGGGCGCGGTCAATTACTATAGGTATGCGGTAGCATAGCCACTGCATCCTATAAATACTACAACTTCCTGCGCACGAATCACCGGTTTCTGTCAGTGTCTCTGATGATGGGTGCAAGTGAGAATTCGGAACATCAGGAGAATAAAGCCCTTGTTCTAGCGATCGCTTCTTCTTCGTATCAAAATGCCGATGATTTTCAGGAATTTATTACGGACCGAGTCATACGCACAAACCATGTGGGAGTTAGCCTATAGTATGCCAACCAAATATAAATATACAGTGAGTGAATGCTCTCATTAAAATGTTAGCCAAAATTCTGAAATGCGTTTCCACTAGGAAGGGTTACTTAGGTGGGGTTCTAATACTGATTTTCTTGCGGCATAATCCTACGATATTTCGGACTTGTTAGGATGTCGACTTTTGAATAAACTTTTTCCGATCTCCTTTAGAAACCCTACTCGGCAAAAAATGACTACATACGTAGCATGCAGTTTTCACATTTATTATTGATGGTCTTGAAAATTTAAATATATTTTATAAAAAACATGAATAAAAATATGCTTTTTCACTCGTTTGATAAAGAATCACATCATGTTCATATTTTATACTCGATGGAGTATACTTAGGTTTTAAAAAAGTTATATTTATGAGACTTTTTAAGACCGTGCAATGTCGCCAATGTATGAATGGATCCATTCATACAGCATCGTACCTATCCGTTTACCACTGTTCCCCATTAAATGTTCAACATAGTCCGCATCCATTGTAAACTTGTATAGACTTTATATTTCATCTTTTAAAATCGTAGAAGAATATATGATTTTCCTTACACGGAACGCGTGCATCTTGTAGGCCGGATCCAGTCCGTCGCATTAGCACTTAGTGATTCGAATCACTAAGTGCTAATGCAACGGATAATCAGGCTCCAAGTTATTCGGAATCAGAAAACTTTTTAAAAATCTAATTATACTCCTACGTCGGGTATAAAATATGAAGATGACGTGATTTTTTATCATACGAGCGAAAAAAGCATATTTTTGTTCATGTTTTTTATAAAGTATATTTGAAATTATAAGACCAACGAAAATCAATGTGAAAAATGCATGCTACGTATGTAGTCGTTTTTTACCGAGTATGGTTTCTACAAGAGTTTGAAAATAAGCGTATTCAAAAGCCGACATCCTGCCGAGCCTGAAATCTTGTAGGATTTTGCCGCAAGAAAGTCAGTATTAGAACCCCTAAAATGACCCGAGAACTTGGTGAAGGAACAGTCTGGGGATTGACAGGGTCTGAGTATAACTTCCGCTTCTTAGTCAGAGACTCCGACTCCTGAGTGTTCGTACCTAAGGTATCCATTACACAGGCATTCGTTTACAGAAACACAAGTAAGTAATGAGTATTAGACGATGGATGGGAGATGTAAACAGTTTATTGGCCGTGAGAGATAATGTATAACAGGGAATTGACGCTGAAACCCCGTTGGCAAACACGAACGATAGAAAAATAGTCGTGAACGAAAACATCTGAAACTCGATATGTACAAGGAAACACGCAAAACG
Organism: Spirometra erinaceieuropaei; assembly: GCA_902702965.1. Taxonomy (NCBI): domain Eukaryota; kingdom Metazoa; phylum Platyhelminthes; class Cestoda; order Diphyllobothriidea; family Diphyllobothriidae; genus Spirometra; species Spirometra erinaceieuropaei. Next base: position 667,335 of record CACRXP010000109.1, on the reverse strand, counting down.
CAGTTCAGAAATCTGGGAAAAGACGAAACAGTAGACGACATAAGAACCAACGTACAACAAAAACAGATAAACAAAAAATGTCGACGATTGGACTTATCGGATCGATGGTCACCGGTGATCGACACGAGTGAGTAGTCCTCACGATCGATCCACAAAAGAGTGAGTGCCATTAAAACAAAGGGGTTTCTGTCCGTCAGGACTGCTGGGGTGTTACACCCCACCAAAGTAATCCTTCCTAATCGAAAACACATTTCAGAACTTCGGCTAACATTGCATGAGATCGGTCACTCAATGTACGTAGTCACCTTTGTCGTTGGATTTTCCTGACGCAACAAATACTGTGCAGTGATGGCTATCATTACTAGTTGTCAGTCAGTCAGCGTATCTGAGGAAAATAGGCTTACGTATTTAAATTCCTTAGTTATACATAAAAATCTACAAAATAAGCAACAAGGTGTAGAAATTCAAGCAAGAAGGGAATGCAAACATCGATTCACATAGGGCATTGATTTTGCTGGTTACGAATTCACAGTCCGCTTGCTGATGAAATAGATGTCGGTGCATACGATATTTAAATGTTCCACTGAAGGGGAAGTTACAGCCCCCTCTGCAAGGATATTCCACGATTCCAGGACACGGTTGGCTAAAGAATGCCTCCTCACATCCAATCTTTCTTTGGGAACACGTAGTTTGAAGGGATGCCCCTGGAGATTATTTGTCGTGGCAAGTTGGAAAAAGTCGTCAAACCGGAGGGCGCAGTCCAAGCCACGCACGATAAGAAATGTTTGTATCTAATCACCCCGCAACTGCCTATAACTCAGAGGATAGAGTTTAAGGTTATTCAGCGGATCTCGAAAGCAATCTATTTTGATCTCTTACTAGTTTTTTGGCTCGCCTCTGCATACTTTCAAAAGTTGCAATCCTACTGCGTCCGGGGTCTCCAGGCCTGGATTGCATATTCCAGCTGCGGACGTACAAACGTATCGAAGACTTTGGAGAAGCATTCTTCATCGAAGACTGTGAATGCCCGTCTGATAGGATACAGTTTTGATGTTGCAGATTTAGCTGCCTTACGGCATTTCGTAGAAGGCTTTACGGTGCCTGCAATATAACCTCCGAGCTTCTTCTTAGTTTCTGCCTCTCGGAGGGGCATCCCGTTAAAATATTATTGCCGCGCATTATGGATCCGATTTCGATTTCCTAGACGCAGTATGGTGCATTTATTTAAACTGAAGTACAGGAGCCATCTGCGGGAACACTGGTCCAGTCGACGAAGGTTTTTTGAAAGTTAGTCACGTCGGCAGCATTGTAGATGACTTTCCAGATTTTGCTATCACCTGCGAACATAGCACTATCACAGTCCAACTCCTCTACACAATCATTAATAAACAAAAGAAAGAGGGTCGATCTGAGCACGGGGCCTTGTGGGACTCCACTCTCTATCACCATGCCCTTGATTTCTGTTGCACCACACAGACAATTTAAGAAAGGCCGACGAGGTAATTCTCGCTCCATTTAAGAAGTTAGCCGACGATGTCCATCACTCTCAACTTGCAAAGGAGACGCTGGTGCGGAGCAGTATCGACCGCCTTCCGGAAATCGATGTAGGCCACATTCACAGCGTGCTGTTCATCGAGTGCTCTTGTCCAGCTTTGCACTGTGTACAGCAAGTTCATTACATATGATCATCCCTTACGAAAGCCGTATTATGCATTGTACAAGAAGTTGTGGGTTTCAGAATAAGTCATTAACTCCGTTTTGATGTTTTTTCCATGACTTGGCAGCAGATTGGTGGCAGACGACGGGTCCGTACCTCTTCGCAAGGGCTGGATTACCGCTTTTGTATAGAGGTGTAATGTGAGCCATCTTCCAGTCTGTGGGAAGGAATCCAGCATAAAACGATGCCAGGCACAAAAAGGAGAGTGGTTTGGCCAAATCGCGGGAAAGTTCAGATAGCAGTTTTGCAAAAAATTCTGTCCTGACCAGGAGGTTTACATTCCTTCAAGCTTTTCAGTTCTTCAAAAATCGCATCTTCTCAAAAAAAATATTTTTAATAGTCAGATCTCCCGTGCTCTCAGAAGTGAGCGGAAAGAAAACTGCTTCCTTGCGAAAGAAAATTGGAAGAACTAGGAAAAAGGCTCAGTTTTGTGTGTGCTTCCAATATTTCCAGACCGTCGTCATTCCTCAAGACAGGAATTGAATTCCTTTTACGGATGCTTTTTGCAAACAGCTGTAGGGCAATTTTCGATTTTTTACGGCTCGGTTGAGCAAATAACACTAGCGATCTTGTCATTTCTTGAGAATCAAGCCCTTAATCTTGTTCTATTGGACTTTATATTCTGTAAAGGCTGCGTTGTTGTTTATGCGAAACTTTTTCCACAGCCTTCCTTTCTAGTTAATCTCCTTTTTGAGATCTGGTGATAGTCAGTGGACTCGGTTGGATGTCCCAGGCTTTGATAAGGGACAATGGCCCTTCATTAGACGCAGTAACCGACTCTTAAGTAAATTCCAGTCCTCGTTGACGTTTCCGGAGAAGAGGACGTCCCGGTCTTTTTATGATGCTTCAGCTTTCATTTGACAAAAATTCCCTTGTCATACATTTAGCCTAGTCTCAGTTATTGCATTCGGTACAGGATATAGCTCGTAATCCCATAGAAGTACTCATGATCCCTTCGACCGAGCGGAGGCCGGCAATTCACCTCGTCTATACTGTTACGATCTTTGGTAAAGATCAGATCAAAGCAACTAGCCTGTTGCTGTTTATGCCCTTTAGTTGAAAATGGAACATGCTGTGTAAAAAAAGCTTCTAGTGTTGTCTTTATAAGACGGTAATCGGAGGTATTCTTCGGGCACTTCGAATGCATATCGCCCCATGGAACACAGGGTGTAGTAAAGTCTCCCATGAGTACAACATATGGACGCCTGTCGAGCTCTTTTATGCTTTCCAGCAGACAAATATCTGTGTCGGGCAGCCAAATGGCCTCTGTTTCGTCGGAAATCTTGTTGGTCCTCTCGAATACCATTAAGTCGCTCTTAGCATAAATGGAACGCTTCCACCCTGGCGATCCCTCCTGTTCCTCCTAAAAATTTGGTATCTTGACAATGATACCTCGTAATCACCTACATTCTGTGACAGCCACGTTTCTGTGATTGCTTTAACGTCCGGAGACGTGCCGGCTTTCTGTATTCTCACTTTGTCGAGCTTGGGAACCAGACTATGAGCACTGGTATAAAAGAATTTCAGTTTGCAACATTCAATAGCGCTTAGTTCGGTTTAACTCAAATTTGCCAGTACAACGTTGCCGCCGCCATTATTACCACCGTTTCGTTCCAGAGCAACGCGCATAAGGAGTGAAAACATGTTTTCGGCGTGCTTCTCCTTCGCTGATTTCTCCACTGTGGAGCGTTTTAATCATTCTGGAGCTGAGAATGTCGTCAAATCCCTCATGACTTTTTCCCCGTTCAAAATTTATTTCCTGCTTGACAACGCGTACAGTATAAGTCTTGACAGTCCTGAGTAAACAGTTTACCTTGTAAGTGGTTGACTAATTTAAGCTCCGTAATTCCATCTTGCAGTTTTTAATATTCAAAGTGAGAAATGCATTAGTTGCCTATTGTAAGTTCATACTGTATTTGCTGGTCTTTGGCCTACATCGAATATTGGAAGGTAATGGCGCATTTTCAGAAGTTTTAATGGTCTTATTCACTTCCATTCACAACGTTGTTGTCTACGAGTGGTTCATGAATGAAGGATGCTCCCGGTCGGTATTGTCTAGGACCACAGGAAAGAACCATTTCAGATTTCTAATGAATATTCTACCCAGGAATCACCGAGGAGGAGGTGCACGTTGCATAAGACCGATCTCTCGGAGTGAGAGTGTCAATGAGCGGAAGACTGGAGTTAAAGTTAATGCAAAAAATGAAGCAAAGGCCTGCTTCGAGTCTTCTAACACAAAAATTTAACGTTCGACGGCTGACATTTCTGAGTATAACAAGTACCAGATGCGACTTGAGAGAACAGTTTCCGGGTGAAAACCCTCTGCAAATTTTCGATTTTATTACGGTCGCAGGCGTTCATGAAACCGAAGAAAGGACAGCAGTATTCGAGGACTGGAAGAACAAACATTTGATAAAGTCTTAGCTTCATTTCCGGAAGGAAAAAATTATGCGATATGAATTCATATATCTGCGCGGCTTTGGCAGGGATTCTATCTGCATGAGGCGCTAAAGCAAGTTTATTTGTCTAACTTAGACCTAGGTCCTTTATGTGAGGCATTCTGAGAGTGGGTTATTCTGAAAAATTATGGGGTTAGGAAGTTTGGCATTCCCGAAAGATGAAAGCTCCATCTGCCATGTTGAACCCCATATGCTTAAGCGTAGTAAATCGCCATTAATTTTTTCAACACAAAAATTTGAGGTGTCCTTAGAATATGAGTAAGAGCAATTTTGGTCATCTGTATACGCAAAATTTTGCGGACATTTGAGTTCAATCGAAATATCATTGACGTAAAGAATGGAATAGAATAGGTTTAGTTTAGCGCCCCTTGGGCATTGCTAGGCCCCTTCAAACTCAGGAAAGAAATCTAAAACAAACTCATCCATTTCGACTGCATTTTGACTTCATTTATTTCGGATGGAGTTTGTTTTGATGAGTAGCGGACCCAGAACCGCGCCTTTAAGTACGCCAGACTTGATCGAGTGGTCTGTCGAGTAGTTATTACCGACCACGACTTTCGAAAATCGGTTTGATAGATAGTACCTGATAAAGTCGAGTAGAGAAGGCCGGATGCCGAGAGCTTCCGATTTTACTAAAAGACGTCTACGGGGAGACTTTTCGAAGGCTTTGCTTAGATCGAAGTAGATAACTATCACTGACTGCTGTTCATTAAGAAGGGAAGTGATTAGATTAAGAAAGGCAGATATGTAAGGTGTAAATCAATGATGCTTGGGTAATAAGTCATAGTTAGTCTAGAGTTATTGACGTACGGGGGGAGTCAGCAAGAGAAGGCTGAGAATGAGTCCTAAATGATGTGGGGCTACAGTTTCCGTGCATTGGAATGCAAGGGGAGTTAGAAGCATGGATAAACTTTTTAGTAGTTAAGTTGTGGAGAAGGGTATAAGGAGGGGGAAAGGGGGAGGGAGGGAGCCTAGAAAGAAGGCAGAGGTTGGTGGGGAAGGGTAGGCAGCAATGAGGGCAAAAGTGTGGGAACCCAGGTCTAAGTTGGAAGTCAAAGGAATTAAGTTGACATGCATGAGAGCAATTGGCCTTATGGGGCAGGAAGCCTGAAAGAGATCAGAGAATAAATGACTTAGGGCAATCCACGTATGAATTACTGGCTGGATATATAGTAGGGCTTTGGAAAGTGACCGGTACACAGGACCAATTATTATTTGGGGATGTAATTGGAGCTGCGGGGTTTGTAGGCGTGCTGGGCTGTAAAGGCTTGGTAGATCTAAGAGAAGGCGGCGTAGCCCTAAATGGAACTGCACTACATTTCTTTTGGGTCGGAGTCTGATTCAGTTTTGGAGTCATAGCGCTCTGATGCCAAGACACAGGTGACTTAACAGTAGAGCTTGCAGGACCCTGTTGAAATGGAGAAATTTGTCGGTCTAGCTGATGTACACGGATTTTCATGCGTCCGAGGGGCTATGTGGGGGATGAGAAACGACATTTGGGGCTGCTGTTAGTTTAGGGGCGGGCAAATGCGTCAAGTGACTTGAGTGAGATGGAGATGTAGGAGTAAGGGGAAGGAGGGAGTCAGATGTCGCGGGAGTAGGACAAGCTGAATCCTCACGGCCAATTGTATCATGACCAAGCTGGTGAGTATTTGACTGAGAAGCTGTGGTTTTCCGTGAGAAGAGAGACCCGATTCTACGCTGCATAGCAGAAAGATCCTGATAGGGGACGAATTTTGCATTTTTCGGGTACGCAGTGACACGATCTGGATGGGTAAAGATTGAGTCAACCTCGATTGGTGAAAACAACGTAACTAAGACCGGTGGATTTTTGCTACGGGAGGACAAGCCTTTTGAATCGGCTACTTTTCTGTTGTTGAAACCACACGAATACAGCAAATTAGTCGCAAAATCAACTGGCCGGCAGACCGACGAATATTTTTCAAAAACTTGTAATCACGTTTTTGTCTACAAATAGATTCACGGGCGATCAGTTGAACAAGTGAGAGGGAATATCGGAGATGTTCCCGTCGAATAATTTTCCTAGAATTGAGAGCAGAATGCCAAGCTTCAGTATAAAACGCTTGCATTTGTAAATTGCAGACAGATTAAGCTGCCTATCGCTTAAGCCATGCATACGTACAGAGGCTGAGAGCTTTCGCTAACCTGTGAATTTTGCGCCCATGTTGTCTCGAGGTAATCCGCATGTAAGCAAATTTCTGAAAGACCAGGTGATTGAATTTCGCTAGAGGCTAACTATGTAAATAAAATCGCAGAGTTGGGGAGAAATCGCATTCACAAAATTCGAATTGTAGACTGCGACTGGTGGTTAGCAGGCACAGACTAGCAGAACTCAAAAAGGAAGAGGTAACTGTTGAAACTCACTGATCTAGAGCTGTTTGATCAGGTTATCTCTCCGCCTTCTTATATAAAGCTTACGTTGGCAAGCTTTTAGTCAGTTGGCAAAGTCCCAGCCTCCATCCTTCTCTGTCAGAATGTTACCTTTGGAACACGGGTCAGGGAAGGGCAGCAGTCGAACTGCCTTGATCTTATTTTTACCCGAGAGGAGGAAAATGTGTTAGACCTGCAGGACCGACAGCCATTAGGGTCAAGCGACCACATCACGCTCTACTTCGAGTACTCACTGTTTTACAAACCCGTCCAACCCGAGACGTGGGAGAGAAACATTTGGAAAGGGGACTATTCTCTCATGAGGAGGGAAGCGGCAGCTATATCATGGGCGACTGAACTGCATGGTCGAGCAAACGACAACTGGAATACTTTCAGTTCCTTACTGAAAGAGATTGTTTATTCCAATTGTCCTCTCAGAAGAAAGAAAATCACAAACCGCCCAAAATGGATAAACCCGGACTTGAAGGCCTCTTACAGAAAAAGGAATCGTCTGTGGAGGCGTTACAGACTAACTGGCTCCGAAGAACACTCACAGGAATATAAGCGGCAACGAAACGTCTGTAAAAGTGAGGCCTCAAAGCTGCGAAAGAAGTATGAACTGAACATACTCCGAAATTCGTTGGAGCATCCGAAAATTCTATATGGTTATATACGAAGTACTAAAAAGACCCAGGAGCTGATCCCTGCCCTTAGGTCTGCAGATGGAAAAGTGGAGATTGATGACCAGGTTAAAGCGTCCCTCCTTTCCGACTTCTTTCAGTCCGTCTTCACACGAGAAACTAGTTCTATATTTGCCCATCCATCCATTCGCCAACCAACCTCTCCTCCCAGTACCCTTTCCCCTCCTATCCCCTCCCTACCCTCCTTAACCGAGGAACCACTCTTTTCATCTACCATAGTTAGGGCCGAGTTACTCCGGCGGAAACCTCCGAAATCGCCTGGCCCAGATAGAATTCCCGCCCTAGCACTTCGTGAACTTGCTAATGAACTGTGCAAACCCTTATCCGCAATATTTCAAAAGTCATTTGAAGACGGCGAGCTACCGGAAGAATGGAAGTGCGCACTCATTACTCCGATCCATAAATGAGGCTCAAGACTTGACTGCGGAAATTATCGTCCTGTCAGTCTTACTTGCATCGCGTGTAAATTAATGGAACGCATTATCAAAAGACACTTGATGAAATACCTGGAACAGAACAAAATATTGTGTGATGCCCAACACGGCTTTCGTCCAGGGCGCTCCTGCTTAACGAGTGTTCTTTACTCGCACAAGAAATGGACACGAGCTACCGATAAGGGTTTTCCAGTAGATGTCATATTTTTTGACTTCAAGAAGGCCTTTGACAGTGTCCCACACAGGCTTCTTTTACAGAAGATATGGAATGTAGGAATTCAAGGAAGAATATTTACGTGGATCAGGAGTTTTCTGTCCCCCAGACTACAAGGAGTCGTCGTTAGTAATTCTGCCTCGGAATGGGTAAAGGTGGAATGTGGTGTCCCACAGGGTTCTGTCTTAGGCCCAGTACTCTTCCTGATTTATGTTAGTGACTGCATCAGCGAAGTGAATTGCGAGGCTCTCATATTCGCGGATGACATAAAAATATGGAGTGAAATCAAGTGTGATGATGACGCAGAGAAGTTGCAGTCGAACATCAACAAACTGTGTGCTCGGTCGAACAGATGGCTTTTGAAGTTTAACGTGTCCAAATGCGTGGTTTTGCACCTGAACACCGGCCGCAATGCCTCTCCGAATCACCAGTACTTTATTGACGGGACGAGGTTAGAAACTGTGGAAAGACACAGAGATCTGGGTGTATGGACGACCACAAATCTATCGCCATCAGAACACTGTAGAAAGATGGTCCAGAAGGCAACTAGTACTCTACACTGGATCAGACGTGCATTTAAAATATTTCCTCCCGAACTTTTCGAAAGACTCTTTGGTGTCTTTGTAAGACCTCATCTAGAGTATGGAATGCCAGCAGCTTCACCATGGATGAGGAATGATATCAACTTACTCGAACATGTGCAACGCAGAGCGACAAAGATGGTCGACGGTCTGAAGCATTTGTCTTATCAGGAGAGGCTGAATTTGATTGGCCTATTCCCTCTCTCTTATAGACAAATAAACTGCAGTCTACTCTGGACGTTCCGGATTGTTCGCGGCCAGGGTTGCTCATTAAGATCAGAGGACTTCTTTGAGTTCGCCCGTACAAACCAACTACGCGGCCATGCATACAAAGTCGGGAATGAGAGCACGCGTTTAGACCGACGAAAATTTTCATTCAGCCAGCGGGTTGTCAGGCCGTGGAACTCGCTTCCAAGCGAGATGGTGACGGCTGAAACAGTTCGTGTGTTTAAAAGAAAACTTGCTCGTCTAGTTTTCGACAGAAATCGACTTTTACAGCATGACTATGCACAGCCAGCTTTGTAAAATCTGTCATATACAATCTTCCGCACTAATTTACAGTGACCTTATGCACTACTTTATGATTACGATTGAACTGTGACCCAATCACATTTTAAATTCCTGCAATTTTATTTTATTTTTGAGTATGAATCTGCGAAAGCACTGTACATAAATAGGGTCATCAAGGGCTCTGTCTGTAACCCTTCAATATATACATATACATCCGTTTTTCAAAGATCTTGGAAAGCGCGGAGTCCAGGTAGTCTGCGAGTTCATTCAGAACTTTTCAGGATATATCATACGAACCAGGGGATTTAATGAACTGTAGCTGTCCGGAGTTTCCTTACCGCGTCCGTTTTGAGCGTCGCCGTATTCACCGAATTTCTAGTTGTGGAAATTAAGTGGTGTACTTTCTAATCAAAAGGTGGCTCTTCCGTATACACGAAAATGGAAAATTCGGATAAGAGCTTCGTATTATCTGAGTTATTGGTTAACACATTCTCCTGACAATTCTTTAGACAGGTAATGGAGTCCGGACTGTGTTTTTCCTTATTCACGCATACAACGAACTTTTCTGGACTTCTTGATATTCATTTGACTATTTCTAAAACAAATGCTGTTCGTTCTCTCCTTAAATTTTTCTACGCGTACTTCGTCGTTTCCTAAATTTAAAGAAATGCTCGAACTTTCGATATCTCCTCAAAAGTCTCTGTTTCTCCCTGAGATTCCTTTTTATTTTCGACGTCACACACCCGGGTCGGCAGACATGCGATCTCCCTTCAGGCGGGAAAATATTATCTAAAGAGTTCAGAATCAAGTTCTTAAAAAAATTCGGCAGCATTTGAGTCGCAAGCATGTGTAAGTTTACAGCCTATCTCACTCAGCAGTCTTTTTAACTTGAAAAATATCCGTTTTATTAATTCTTCTCCTTTACTGTTGAAGTTTCGAGAACCGTAAAATGACTGTACTCCGAACAAGAGCACAGTAATCACTTCGGCACAGTAGGGTATCAGACCGCAATTCATAGATGCAGTTTCCATCCCTGGTAATGATAAAATGCGAGTAGCTTGACCGCTGTCCACTTCAGACTATATGGGGGTCGATGGTTCAATCCCGTACTCTGTCGTGCCATTTTAGTCAGTAACATATGCATTCATTATTCTTTATAGTAAGGGATGTAGTGGCACTATTCCGAGCGCCTGCCACAACGCTGAGTATCTTATGAGTGTTTTCACGTGCGCACGATGGCTGTCTGGCATTCGTCCACTCGGCTTTCCAACTGGTCAATCAAATTAAAGGCCGAGTTATACGTGTCCTGGCTTAGGGCGCCTTGACGCATTCCCTCACACTTGGGACGCCGCTCTTCCGACACTAGACGTGCCCTCATATGGCAGCTAACTCTCTCCAACTCCTCTTGCAGGTATTCTGTACAAAATAGAAAAACCTTCTAATTGATGTTCATCTTCTTTTTCCATTCGGGACCGGACCTGAATAGAAAAAGGTTCATTATAGCACCTCTTGGGCACTCAGTTTCATTTGAAGGTCGTGGTGGCCAGGGTCTCACCCTTAACCTAGGCTCTCTGACCTGAGTCCACTCGACTGACTTAAGCTCGAATGTCTGGGCTCACACAATCGCAGCCGCTATGCGGTCAATGAAACGTCCCTCACACCTGCAACCACCGCCTGGGCCACTGGGACACCACCCCTTGACAAATGTTACACACACCGACTGGAAACCACTTGAGCTTGTCCCACAGGCCTAAAAAAGCGGCCACCGCCACTGTCCCAAAGACTTTCCAGCATGAATGGACGCAGTCAACGTTAGCCCTGACTTTGTCAGCGGCCACTGCCGCCTGAGAGGTCAACCTCAGGTTCCGTACACAATTAACCCATCAGTCTGCTCACTAAGTCTACACACAAAATCTCCGCCTACTCGCAACAGAATAA
>CACRXP010000109.1:634626-655499 GCA_902702965.1 Spirometra erinaceieuropaei | reverse complement strand
TGGCAGCTAACTCTCTTCAACTCCTCTTGCAGGTATTCCGTACAAAATAGAAAAACCTTCTGCTTGATGTTCATCTTCTCTTTCCATTCGGGACCGGACCTGAATAGAAAAGGTTCATTATAGCACCTCTTGGACACTCAGTTTCATTTGAAGGTCGTGGTGGCCAGGGTCTCACCCTTAACCTAGGCTCTCTGACCTGAATCCACTCGACTGACTTAAGCTCGAAAGTCTGGGCTCACACAATCGCAGCCGCCATGCGGTCAATGAAACGTCCCTCACTCCTGCAACCACCGCCTGGGCCACTGGGACACCACCCCTTGACAAATTTTACACACACCGACTGGAAACCACTTGAGCTTGTCCCACAGGCCTAAAAAAGCGGCTACCGCCACTGTCCCAAAGACTTTCCAGCATGAATGGACGCAGTCAACGTTAGCCCTGACTTTGTCGGCGGCCACTGCCGCCTGAGAGGTCAACCTCAGGTTCCGTACACAATTAACCCATCAATATGCTCACTAAGTTTACACACAAAATCTCCGCCTAGTCGCAACAGAAGAAAGGGAAAATTACAGCGATACCGTCTGTCCTACAACACGAATATATGCGGAAAGTGGTTCTGTATAGGGTTTACCAAAATTCAGAGAATGGAAATTTTGGTGGGAGTTTCCATTTAATCCTAGTTTACAAACTGATAAATATCTGAATGTGAGCATCGCAACAAGCAGTGTAAAAATAATCGACTTGGCCTTTACAGACATTTATTGCGAAATTTAACAAACAATTAGAAGCAGTAAAATGAACTGGTGCGCTGTGTTGCCCGGAACATAATTTCCGGCAGAATTATTATGTCTGTACAAAATATCCCTGGCCGAACGGTAAGTGTCAAAGACTATTAAGTGGGATATTGAAGGAAATAAGATATTCTGTAGTCCAAATAATTTCGTTGTATTTTATTCTCTGCGACTTAAATTTCAAACCCATTCACCTAAGCTATCAACCATATAAAGTGCGACTCCTGCCGCGTTGAACTGCCCGTTGTACCTTCTGATTTACGGAGAACTTTAATTTGTTCCGTGGATGAGTTTTAGTTGTCAGAAATAACCGCCGACGGTCACCGTAGGCATATGCTTGTCATGCCTATAAGTAAACCGCCATTCAACAACCAACATCAAAAACCATCAGTCAAATTGCGCAGCATTTATCTGGGCTGTCTATTGCCCGCGCAGGTATAGATTCTAATTGCGCAGTGCGCGGTTTTTGTTTGGGCAGCTGCACATGCTTTATGAAGAGGCTTGTTGCCGTCTCTCCAAGTCTTTTGTTGATGACCTCAGGGCTCTTGCACTTGATTCGGATGATAAAATCAATTCTTTAAGACCACTAACACAGAACAGATTCAATGAAAAGTATGTGACAGTCTTTTAATATCCCCTACTTAGTGATCCCCACAACGCAATTTCATCCCGTCTTGAAGATCTTGTAGGCTGTTTCGTTCTATTAACATTTGAAGGTTGATTCTGTGGTCCGAAGTCCGTCAGGGAAAGAAACGGACAGATTGATCAAAGAGTTCCTCACATTCATCTTATAGCCTTTGTTTTTAGTCTCATGTATCTAGGCCCATTCCGACCTGTCGACAGGTTGCATGCATCAACTGCCTCTGATAAGAATTCCAGTCAGTCCAAGGGCGATTCCCTTCGAAGGTATAAATATATTTTCATTTGTTCCAGACTGTAGCACCTATGGTGACGTCGAGACGGACATGATTTTGGTAATATATTTATATTTTGACTCTTTCCCCTCTCTAAGGAGGGGCGAACTGAGCATATTCTGAGGCATTTGCGTATTGATGAGCAAATCCGGCGCATCCAAGGTCTAGAAAACCAACGGAAGCTGCTTTTGGTACCTTCTTAATTTGGAAGACATTTTTCTAGGAAAGACTATGCAAAAATTATCAATCACGCAACCTAGACGCCCTTTCGGTTGCCAGAAGCTTCGCAGCTGAAAGGGAACTACTTTTTCTGGAGGATAACTTAATTCGTCTTCGTCATATGGACTACCAGTCCTCCCAGCTCAGACACCAAATCGAGGACGAGTCTATCTCGTGGTCGTCCTACAAGAAGGAGATGGTAATGTCCATGACCTCTTTTTGCGTCTAGTATAAAACACCTAAGGTCGAACTGTTACGTCCCGTAGTGGGGCGAATTAAGTGGACGAATTACGGTGTGAGGTGCTCATTATAGTTTCTAGTTATGATATATTTAAGTGGTCCGTATCTGTCCTAGCACTTCTTCCATTAAGTGGACTGCCATTTTAATGTGGCCTAACTCTCATATCATGCTCTTATTTACGACTTTAGATGGTGAGAAATGATAGCTCGTTCATTCATGCCTTGAGTCAGATTGGCTTTCCCACTGATAATTGACGCAACCGAAATGCACTTGTAGACCACGTGGATTGGCACACGACACGGGGAACTTGCAGAAATTCCCACTGAGTAGCCGGGCGTTATTGTTGAAAAAAATATCAGGATCGAAATCATAGTGTAGGTCTCCACAGTATCAGCGCGGTATGGGCCGTGAGCAATCCGAAATAATGTGTTTTGAGGGAATCCGCGTACCTAGTCGCTCAAGTGTGGTTTCTTTTAGAGGATTTCATCGTCGTGCGTAGGCTCTTATATTTGAGGTCTAGCCGAAAAGGAAGTGTGCCGTAAGTCCGATTAGTTTTAAAAATGTCGGTGACTAAGCCGTACTCTCTTGCGTGCCGTGGAATTCTCCTTTAATGTTACGCAATCATCGACTGTTTGATTGTTGCCTTGACGTTATGACAACGCACAAGCCTCCATTGTTAGAGACAACCTTAGTAGAAGACCTTACAATTTCTAAGGGTGCTGGTCACGTGGCTCATGGCTGACACCGAAGCCAGCTGTCGAAGCCCCGTTGGGAGAAATGGGCACATTCATCGCAACACGAAATACTCTCTTGATCCGAAGTGACGTTGAATGAGAGAAAGGAAATTGCAACTATCGATCGCCGCGTTACTAAAGCCCAAATGGGCACATGTTGAATTTGCTGTTGCCTTTTATCTTCAGGGGTTCTGTTGATTTGGGTGAAAGCGGGCTTAGTATCCTCTGGAAAGGACCACAAAACATTTAAGCTATCTCACCCATGCGCCAGACTTCGAACATCGTTGCGCGTATGCTTGTTTTGGCTAGCTATAATGCTGGTTTGGCCGGCTCCTGGGTGAACTGCTTGAGTCGGGAGTGCTCGCAGAGATTTCCCCCAATACGACACAAATGGGCCTTGCGCGATTCATGCGTGTCGCCATCTTCTGTAATGTCACTCCACTTAAAGAAGCCTTATCACATGGCGGGTAAAATCTACAATGTGTGATAATGTTTTTGTGACCTGCAATCTTGCAGGAGTAGAATGAAATCAGCGCAGCATATGACTACGTCATTTCAGCCAGCAAAAGAGCACCGTTGATCGCCTCCGTCCATGGGCGACTATATAGCTCTTCGTTCGAAACGCGGTCAGAGCCGAATCCTATGAATTAAGCGCAAGCACCATCGATTGAATATCTCCAGGCGGAGAATATCTTAATGCCTTGATCATACTTTACATTTTTGCAGAAGGATTATCTTGATGAGTATCATGTATGCGCGCACCTTGCTCATTAAACTAATGTCATACTGGCCCCGGAGTTTTCAGTAAACTCGGACCATTTTCAGGCGCCTGGTCGATCGGAGGGTTGACCTTTCTCTTACACTGCCCTTTCGATAAGTGGTTCAGCCCATGTTAGTAGTTGTCCGCAGACTCTAGAGCTTTGCCGTCTGTCTTGGTCGGCCAGATATAACTGACAGCAAACGCTGGGACGACTATATTTATTGTTAAGGAGTAAAATTCTGAACCCCATTTACGCCGCATTTTCATCCGCCGGAGTCAAGTCTTCGTGTCTTGTCATGATACGGCTGTGATCATGCCTGATCTAGTCGGCCTCGATGATGTCACGAACTGTACCTCTCCACGTGTGACGATCCGCGGCAGCAGATCTGGAGTCAAGTACTTCAGTGCCGAAACGCGTAACCGTTGTTTAGACCTTTGGTCTGCAGACCACGACGATTTATTACAGACAAGTAGGACCACAGTGTTCCGAATAGGCTGTAGAGAAATACACCTCGGCCGCTATGGGAGAGATGTGATTATGATTAGTTAGTCATTAAAGTTGAGTACTTGCTCCAAGTGCTCACGTCGGCGTTCGACCCTGACCCAGTTTTCTGCTGCAAATCCGCCACATCGCGGTCAGTCACTCAGTGTACAGTTCGACCGTCGTTGCCGACGATGTCAATTGTGTGCTTCATAGCACGGTGTGAGCAGGGACGGTGGCTTGCGTGTGAGTTACTTTAGAATGGCAGTAGACTTGCGCTGCATCTGCCGCGCTCTCCCCTCCTCCACATGGACCTTGTGTCAAAAGATTCAAGACTGGAGGCGAGATCGCACACAGGTAGCTGACACGCTGTAAACCTGCGCCTAGGCATGCCGCCACACCCACTGGTCCACAAAATACACTGACTAGGATTTTGAACAACAGAAAATAAGGGTGGTGGCTCTGATCCCACTTGGTTGGAGTACCACGCAAAGAAACCTTCGAAGCCTGACTCTCAGTTCACCAGTCGGTTACTTCACACAAGTACACACTTGGCAGCCTTCCAAGTCACGGCTTTTAGCGTACCGTGATAAATTCAAGCGCGTCAGATTATTTGTAGTGAGTAATATGCGCTGAGACTGTCGACCTTACTCTCTGTTCCCACTCCCAGGCATCGGTCCACCGTCCGAGCGGGCCAAATGTCCGATGCGGGGACTGACTGATAGGGCTGAGAGTAATTAGTCTGCGCGCGCTGCGCACACACCGGGATTTCACACAAGGGAGTAGAATGTCGGAATCTCAGCTGCAGCAGAAGAGCTGCATGGAGAAAGGAACCGGAGAGCACATTTCGCACTCATGAGAGTTGACGGGGATGCGGTACGTTGGTGTTCGTGCGT
This sequence comes from Spirometra erinaceieuropaei, assembly GCA_902702965.1. Lineage (NCBI taxonomy): Eukaryota > Metazoa > Platyhelminthes > Cestoda > Diphyllobothriidea > Diphyllobothriidae > Spirometra > Spirometra erinaceieuropaei. The sequence goes on along the minus strand of CACRXP010000109.1, from coordinate 650,463 downwards.
GGTGCATGTGTTGGTGGGAGAGTATGTTTTGATGTGGTCATGTCTGCCGCAGGTTTCTATAAATGCACTTACTTTTACTTGGTACGGCTGCGATCATGCCTGATCTAGCCGTTACCCTGCGCCCTATCCTGGCTCCGATCTCCTTGACTCTGATTGCGCCGGACCCAGGTGGTGGAGGAGAGAGTACGGTAGATGCTGCGCAAGTCCACTCCCACTATAAACTAATTCATTCGCAAGTCACCGTCCCTGCTCCACCTTGTTGTGGAGCACACTGTGGACATCGTCGGGCACGACGGTCGAACTATCGGTCAGCGGCCGTCGGCAGCGTTTCGTTCGGTGGTGGGAGCCGTGGTGGTTTCCGTAGTCGCTGCGGAGGGTGTGTCAGGGATGATGGAGATGGCGGTAATCGGCTGCGGCGGGCACGGGAATGTTGAGCATTGGTGGTGAGGGCGGTCGTCGTAGTAGATACCGTGGGGGTTGGGGCAGGGGCTGTTGGAGAGGCAGTGATTGGGATTACCGAGCTGGTGCATTGAGTCCGCTGTCAGGGACCGATAGTCGCGCGGAATGTTTATTGATAGCGCGGGCATGTTGGCAGTAGTTGGGGGTGGGCGTTGCAGGTCAGGTGCGCTTAAGCCTTGCTAGCTTCGCTTTTGGCTTTGGTTTCGTAGATGACTGCTCCAGTCCTAACTGCCCTTTTCCAGGCCGTTTGTTCCTGTGTGTGTTCTTTCAGAGTCTTTGGGTTGATTTGTAGTAGCTCCGAGAAATTCCCCAAGATGTCCTTGTAGCGGCGGGTTGGACCTTCTCGGCGAGCACCTATGCAGTTTTGGTAGACTCTTGTCTTCCATCCTCAAAAGGTAGTCGCTCCATCGTGGTTGCATTTTCCATTGCGCGGCGTGGATGCTGAGGATTCCAGTCCGTCCCAGAACTTCTCTGTCCGGGATCCTCTCATGCCACTTCAGCTTTACTATCCGACGGAGACAAGTGAGGTGAAGGTGTTTCTCTTTGACCATCCAGGTCCCCGCGCCGCACAGAAGCGTCTTTAGGCCGACCGTCTTGTACGTCCTCAGTCTTGTGTTAGGGTGGAGACGGTGGCCATTCTATAGGGAGTACTGTAGCCGGCCGGAGGCTTGGCTGGCTTCGGAGATCCGGTTGACCACTTTGTCATCGATTTTGATGCAGCGTGAGTGTCCACAGTCTTCGTTTAGGTGCCGTTGAAGTGGATACGAGGAGCACTGCATGCAACGTTGAGTGACGATTGACGCATGACCACCCTTCTTGTCCCGGTTGCTGGCCAGCCCGAAGTGGACGCATTCGGCGGCGAAGAGTTCCATGCTCCGTTACATGTAAACTCCTGTCCCGGTGTTTAGTACGCAGTCGTCAGCTAAGAGCAGATCGTGGATGGTAGTCGTACAGATACGCGTTAAGACCCGCATGCACCGGCTGTTGAGGAGACGCCCGTCAGTTCTGTGAGCGATGTAGATCTCGGGGCACCCATCACCGTGTGCGTCCGTCAGCATGGCTGAGCACATGAGATCGAAGAGGGTTGTAGCGTCGCTCCGATAGTTACCGCAAATGCTTCTGAAACGGCCACATTGTCCGCGATGAGCGCCATCACCCCGTCGTGGAGCTGACGCACCATGCTCGTGAATCGTTCAGGACAGCCGAAGATTTTCGTCGTGTCCGCGAAAGTAATGTAGACGTGGATCCGTATTTCCTGACACTTCTCTTGCAGTTGGCGGGCGGCAAAGATCATGTCGGGGGCTCCGCGGTGTCGTCGGGATCCGCACTGACCTGCCGGCAGAAGTTTCTGTTGGAGATGGTCGTTGAGACGGTTGAGAAGGATACGAGCGAAGGCCTTCCCGACGATTTTGAGCAGCAAGATTACTCTGCGATTATCACAGAGTTGTCGGTTCTCTTTCCGTTTGTAGAGATGGGCGAGTGTCTTATCCTTGAAGTCCGGAGGAACTTGTCCTTGGCGCCACATCCCCTAAAATAGCGTTGAGTTGGTCCATCAGCCAGGCACCACTGTGCTTGTAAACGCCGGCCGGAATCGCGTTGGATTCCTGTGCTTTCCCATTGGAGGACTCGTGCACGACTTGGATTGCTTCTGAGAAAGAAGGCGGCAGATCCAAGTCGTTCGTTTCCACTCGGGGTAGTCGGTCGATGGCGGCTTCGGGGGTTGTATGTGGGCGATTAGGAATACTTCTGAAGTGCCCGGCCCATCGCTTCAGAATCCGGATTTCTCCGTCAGAAGCTTTGTTTCATCGGAACTGAGGAACGGTTTGGTTGCTTTGGTTGGGGGCTGTGGACTGCCTTGAGTGATATGAAGGTTCTGGTTTCATTGCGGTCAGCATACCCCTGAATTTCCTGGGTTTTGTAAGTTATCTAGGCGTCTTGCATCCCATTCAGGCGCCGCTGCACGATGTGACGATAGCGGAAGATTTCTGTTGGCGTCGGTCCGATGACTCGCGACGCCCTGCGCCAGGTAGGGTAGTCGTCTTACGATCTCATTCCAAATGGCAAAGGCAATGCCAGCGTCGTGTCACTAGATCTTTGGGCGGCCGCTTCAGGAGAAGGTGCGGCCGGCGCCCACCTCTAGTTGGTCTTGTTTAGAGAACCGGTCCCTACTGAGGGCAGTGATACCTACCTCGTAACGTGTCAGTCTTTAATGACTAGCCCCGTCCTCCGTTCCAATGGGTTGCTCCTCGGGTTGTCTAAGAGAGAACGAACATTGCAGGCTGCTAGAGTGAGGCATCTTTTCTAGCTCATTCTCTCGCGAGGGGGTAAGTAGCCACGTCCATAAGTAGGGCTGCTTAAACATCTCTGACACCTGTCGAACTCCACTTTAGATTACGACTTGATTTAGTGGAAGATCAACTCGAGTTAGTCTGGGCCGTCTACGGGATTGCATGTCGTCTTCTCCGCAGAACTTTTGAAGTAGGTTGGAGAAAGGGGGGATGGGGAGGGAAGCGGACATTCCGAGTGTGGAGACACACAGCACCTCATGATACTCTCGCGTGGTTTTGCCTGTCGGTCTAGGCGGTCGTTCGGGTGTTGCTGCTGGGCAGAGCCTAGGTTCGAGGAGCCACATATGAGAGTTTGGTGCCAGTTGATGGACGTAAAGCACAGTCATCACCTGAACGACACAAATCATGTGACCTGCTAAGATCACGTGGAACCCACAAATACACAATTCTACACCCCAATCACTCAATGTGGAGGGTCTACCGCTAACCTAGCGAGACATTTGGCAGAGTTCTCGAGTGCCAACGACTTTTAAGGCGTTCCCTATGAAGGTTGTCACTTCATCCCTGTGGTTTTAACACTCATCTTTAGCTGACTTCGCTCTCATTTCCGGTGTTGGCTGAAGGAATCATCGTTGTGGGGCCTAACCCGAGCTGTCTAGACATACAAACACAATTTTTCTTGAGTTGGCCTGGCCAATGTGCCGAATTCCCGTGGACATTGTCATGCTTACCTCTCATTACTTTGATTATCTGTCAATCTAACGATTGACCGTTCTGATGTGGCTGATTAAACGCTGTTATGAGTTACAACCTCAGCATTTGCGGATTTCTTTATTCTCCAATACGCTGTTAACCTTCCGAAAGTAATCGGCTTTGTCCAATACGACTGTAGGCCGCCTTTCGTCTTTTCTCAGTATCATCACGATCCTGTCAGTCTTCATCGTTTTGGGAGCAGGCTATTTCGATCTGTATGTGATGACACTCGAGCTGTGTAGCATAACCAGTGTGGTAACTTTCTGCCGTATAGGGTGCTTAGACTCATAAGGTCGACCAAGGTAGTCACAGGGTTGACCATAGGAGGACAAAATTCTGGTCTGCGCTCCGATATTTGGACGACAAACAGCGGAACCGTTCAATGCTACGACATGAAGCATGTTTCAACACCGCGGATACAGACTCGGCCTTCGAAAAGACCAAACTCAGCTGACAGACAGTGATATCCTACCTACTTCGACCAAAATGAACGTACCTGTTGATGCCGTACAGGGTGTGTTATCCTCCTCTGAGCGGAACGATCTATTTGTAGAACCAAAACTGACATGACCATGGTGGTACTACTGACTGACAAGGGGTACTGTAAAGTCTTGTCGGACAAGGCTGGTTGCCCTCACAAGGTCAAAAACCACTGGTGGATGAACCAATCTACCTCCAATGCGAGGAAGTACCTACCAAAAGCCGGGATTGCAAATTAACAGAAAACTCGCCAATTTGAGAACAGCGGTGCAGTATTGGCGTCAACCTGTCGGTCCGACCGCCCTTTCCGTCGATGTCCGCCGTGTGACTCAGCAAGGAGGGCGAATTGTGCGTGAATTAGTTTTTAGTGGCAATGCCGCCCGGCGTCAGGACAGAGTCAAAAAGACCGGAGGCAGGATCGGACGCAGGTAATCGGTGTGGCGTGGGCCAGCACCTAGGCGCGTCATTACACCCCTTGTTCTGCACACGAAGGACCAGAACTTCACGCAGCAAGAATAAGGGAAGACGGGTCGGATTCCAACTAAGTAGGTTTGCCATACGGACCACATTAAGAAGGGGTCATTGCGGTCTGACTCGCCGCCTGAGAAAAGAACCGAGTTACCCCATCAGTCGGCAGCTTTCCGAGCCACGGCTTTCAGTCACTGTGGTAAGTTCAAGCCAATCAAATTGTTTATACTTAGGAATATGTGTTGAGAGAGTCGATCTCTCTATTCTCACACAGCACACCAGGATTTCGCACAAAGAGGTGGACTGCTCGAATCTCACATGCGTTCGAGTAGCAGAGGGGTCACATAGAGGGGTCGAAGAGCATGCCTCCCACTCGTGTAAAAGGTGCCGATATCGTGCTTATGGTAGATCTTGGAGGACAGGTTCTTGCGTGGTGTGTGTGGCATATCGTAGGTTCTGTTTTCTTCCTGCCTCTCTGAGAGCTCAGAGTCAAGTCATTTTTGTTTTTAGGAGAAGCTAAAAGAACGCATCTCCACACTCAAGGCCGAGTGCCTCCTTCTTCGTTCTAAAATTGGCTCAGCAAGACTCCAGGTAATACAGAGTACCTACACGTACCTTTGCAGTAGTCTTCTCTTCTATTTTATAGGGGTAGTCAGAAACACTGGCCTCTCCGGCGTTTACTGAAGCACTGAGTTAGATATTTCGATTTTGTCAAGAAAGACAATTGGGCTCCTAAACGTCGTTTTGTAGGTTATTATTTTCCAATGACAAGACTAAAGGCCCAATAAGCCCGAAACAGTACTGTGTCAATCTGTCCGTATTCTCTGTCGTCCCTCCTCGCTGCTATTATGACTTGGCCAACTTCGGCTTGGTAATTGGTTGCCAGTTCGTGACCTTTGCCATGCATACGGAGCTTGTTTGCTTCGTGAAGCCTATAGATCGGTGTGCGCCCTTTCCTGATTGAATAAATACCCGATCTGCAGCGGCAGAGAATGACAGGGTGCGAGGCACTGATGAAGTTCGGTTCGATGAAGTGCTTATGACCCATCTGATAGATCCCAGTGGCGCGTCTGTGCGCATGTTTGTGTTTCTGGTCCCAGCTGTTGGTCAGGGTTATGATTAGCTCAATGAAGCACAATAAGCCCGAAATAGTACTGTATCTATCCGCATTCTTTGTCGTCCCTTCTCGCTGCTATATTCTGGGCCAGATACGTCGACGACACATTTGTCGTAATCAAGAGGAACGACGTTCAGGACTTCAATGTCTTGTTGAACTCAATATTCCCCGACATCCAATTCACAATGGAAGAGGAGGACAACAACCAGTTGCCCTTCCTTGACGTAAACGTCACAAGGATGGCTAATGGGGGGATCAGAACTACGGTATACCGAAAGGCAACGAATAATACACGCATCCTCCAATTCCGGAGTAACCACCCCTTTAGTTACAAACGCAGTTGTGTCAGAGTTCTTTTCCAACGAGTTCAAACACACTGTAATGACAACGACGGGAGAAGGGAGGAAGTGGAGTACCTACATTCCCTATTCACAGCCAATGGTTACCCACGATCGTTCATACGTGATTGCCGAAGAGGATTTAACCGCGAACGATATGACGATGAGAAGCCGAAGTTCTGGCTCGCAATCCCCTACATGAGGAATGTTTCTGAGGCGACAGCAAGAATCCTGAGCCCTTTTGGGATTGGAGTGGCCCATAAACCGGGATCCACTATCAGGCAACAGATAATGAGGCCCAAAGACCAGCTACCTGCAACGGAACAGTCAGCAGTGGTCTACAGCATACCTTGCCAAGATTGCAGTGCAAGGTATGTTGGTGAAACGGGCAAATGCCTCTTCACAAGATTGCGCGAGCACCAGCTTGCAGTCAACCGCGAGGATAAGCTGTCACTGGTATATGGCCACATACAGCAGGAGAAGCACAGTTTCGCCTTTGGGGAGGCAAGCGTCATCGGCCAAGCCAGCGACAATATGGCCAGACTTGTTCTCGAAAGTTGGTCCTCAGTCGACACAATCAACAAAGTCATTGATCTTCATCCGGCCTACAAGGCGCCTCGTACGAGGCTCCAGTCAGTTCGGACGGGCCCGACAACACTGGCAAGCAATTCGTGGCTCTCTCAACGGTTGTCACCTTCACAGCAGGGGGAGAGTCAGCCGGGGGTCAGTCGACCGACGCGAGACATCGACCCACCGACGCGCCCAAACAGCCGACCGCGATTCCCACGTGCAATGGCAGCTGGTCAGCCCGTCAGATTATGGGATATTCATAGTTATTCATAGGTTGGTCACGGTCATGTCAAGACTGGTGTTTTACATATGAAGTCAGGGTGGCATGGAGGAAAGGGCCGTGAGGGAGTCCTATAGCGGCTCGTCGCTGGGTGAGGGAGTGTTTTATCAGCCTTAGTGGTCACCAGCCGCATGTACACGGACTGTTGCAGATGAGGGGAGGGATGGTGACGGAGTATACTCAGTCTACATCGGGGGGCGGCGTTGAGACGTTGGCGGCCGTCGTTCGTACCTTCATTAACCTTAGCTGTCGCCCAGGGCTGGGAATCTTGTTTACGCCGCAACAACTGTCTGTCTTCTCGTCTGCCGGACTAGTGGATGAAACGGCTGTTGTGACGACTGGGCCTTCGTCGGACCTGCGTTGCGGGACGGCTAAGTGTGTATCCGCCATGCACTCGCTCATGTTTGTATTCTTGCTTAGCCTGCGTTCACGTCTGCTCATTTGTTCACTGAGCTGCGCGCGGAGGGCTTGGTAGGCCGCGGGAAGAGCCACACAATGGTTGATGGAGGTTGTCCCCGTGTGCTAGGCCTCGATGGTTTCTCTGGCTATGCGGTCTTTTCCTTGGCCCAGGATTTCGGCACATTGGTAGGTATCGGCGCAGTGTTCTGCCACAATAGGCAAAGGGTCCATTCGCCTTACTGTCCTCATGACTTATCCAATGTGGGTCTGTAGTCGTTTGCCGGTCTCCTCAATGTAGTTAACTTCGCAGGAGTTACACTGAATCCGGTAGATGACTTTCGTGGTTTCACCTCGTGGCAGAGGAGCCATAGGTCTCATGACCAGATGTCGAATTGTTGACTCCGGTCGTTGGGCGATGCCGATCCCCAGCGGTCTTGAGAGACGCGAGACGGCCTCAGAAACGCCGTCGATGTATGGAAGCGCCCGCCATATTTTGGCCGTTCTGTCACCAAACGTCTGTTTGGTCCGCTCTGCCTGCCGCGAAGGTCAGAACCACGCTACCTCCAGCGCCTCTTCATGACCAACGAGTGTCCTCGCAACTTTATCGAACGCGGCAGGCAGGCCGGACCTGACCGATGCTTGTTGACGGAACGACCAAAAATATGACGGTTGAGAGGTGTTTTTGGATGTTATTCATGCTCCCCCACTAGTTTCCCTCTCAAAAATTGATTGTTGCGCCCAACATTTTACCCATTGAATTTTTGTGTAAGTCTTCTGTATCCTCAGCCGCACAATTAATGTACTTTTCTAGTCCACTCCACGGTTGTTATCACGCACATCATTGGTGTATTCTTATTATAATTCCGGTGTCGTCCTGTTTATCTCGAGCCTTCAAAACCCCGTCCTTGCCACTTTATACAACATGCCAAGATCTAGTCTTTATACGATTCGAACGCGTGTGATTCTCCTTTCTTCTAAATATACTTCCGCAATTTCGCTCATCAGGCATGCGAAGAGCACGCTGCCGCCGTGCGCTCTGTCGACGCTCTAGAGCACAGCGCCAAGGCAGTCTTAAGCTCTCAGATGTCCGATCATTTTGACCCTTGTCAACAGTTCGTCCAAACAGTTCGTGCGAATTCCAATGAAAGGTAACGCATCTCTTTTATGTTCTCAAACTAACATTTGTCCCCTCCTAGGCCCTCTGCGCCGGAATCCGATACCCCGGCTGACACTGCGCTTCTGAGGAAAACATGTGAATTAGTGAATTTAAACTCATTGCCCTTCGTACGTTTCTTTGGCGAAATCTGGAGTCTTTTTTCCGATGATCTCTGTTTATTTGCGAAAAAGATATTGACCATATTTCCACATGGTGCAACTGATTCGTTCTTGTTTCCCTGACGATGGAGGACCTTTTATGAGTCCTTGTTTTCGTCTATTTTATTTGCAGCATATCTTGTTCCTTGTTGTGGACAACTAGGCTGGGTTGATATAACGACGGTACCAGGCAGACGTTCTTTGCCGATCGTTACTATCCTCTGTGGACATCAAATCTTTACCGTGTTAGCGCTTGTTACTTCCCGCAGTGAGTGGGTAGTATAAATCCCAGCCCATGTGTGCGCATATGCGATTGGTATCACTTCCGACTCATCCGACTTCGGGAGGCCTTTGGGCTTCCTGCGCCGCCACTAATATTGCATTTTCCATTGTTGGTTCTTCCTAGCAGATATGATTATTTACTGGGTATTTAGACAGTTCCCGTGAACACCCAGGCCGAAAGTGGTTTTTTTGTCCTTTTGAACTGTTGCAACCGAACCCTTTGCTAGCCGATCCTGGTTGTTGTCGGATAGAAAACTGCCCTCGCCAGGCCAAACCAGAAAAGGTGGAATATGGTCATTTTGAACGCCCATAAACTTCGTTAAGCCCTGGCTCGCTGGGCAGTTATTGTGCGCAGTGACTTTGTCGGGACAAAGGGGGGGCTTCGATAGTTCCCCGTAATACATGAATCTGGAGGTTGACTTCCCCATTTATCCCTCTCAGGATTATGCCATAATTGAACATCATTGGATGGCCAACAACATTCGCCGTGTCGCAGCATCGCAGGGGCTCGTGACTTTTGTTGAAAAAAAAATTTTCACGTTGGTGCATAGCCACACGTTACGGTATCTTAATTGCACAGTGCAGTGCCTTATCTGACCCTGGATAAGGGCTTGTGGCGCGAACTTCTTTAATTCTTTCGAGTACACTAGACGGGGTAAGGTGACAGAGTAACTGACCGGAGTTTTCCGAGTCAACCCTATACAATTTCACAACATTAACCTTAACGGCCATGCGACATTTTCACGGAAGCCAGGGATGCGACGGACTTGTTCTGTGCTGCTCTTACGCCTGTTATTTGGAAGGTGAAGTGATTCCAGCGTCTGAGAACCCACAGTTGTTATGTCGACTAGTTATCCTTGCTGTGCGTAACACGACGAGTTTGTCTTTTATTACGTGCGTATATATTCCTCTGCTGGACGAAAGTCTATTTTAGTCGAATTTGTCGCTATTTGCAGAAGATATTCCAGGGACAGTTAACTTTTTCTGTGATATCGGCGTCTAGTACCGTAGTAAAGGTCGCAAGTGGTTCTGCCATCATAAAACAATCTTGGGTAAGCCATTACACCAGTGCACACCACTTCGTGGCCACATCTCGGTCGTTTGAGGCCAGCTGGTGAGGTTATTAACCTCGGGCTACTAGACAGTATCAGTTTGTGCAGTGAGCCTCGCGTAGAATGCGGCCAGCGCTTTCGCCTTGTTTGGCTCAGTGCCGACACTCAGAAAGTGTCCCACCTTGTCCTGCCACTCATCTGGTCACCACCAGTTTTCGATCATCCCCTGCAACGGTTAGCTTGGCCTCATCCAACGTCCTGACAGTGTTTGGTGTGAAAATTCCGAAGGTAGCTGCCCCCACGACCGAGTAATATGACTGCGGCTCGGATCACAAGTTTTTCGTTCCTACTGGCCTTCTACCAACTTCTCCCGGAGGTCGCCCTCTTTGCAACATTTAGTTCAAGGTCAGTTGAATGAAATTATAGTCCGTGGTCCTTCATCCGCGTCGCACGTTTGCTGGCTTATACTTATTTGTTAGGTGAACTGTAGCAGGAAGTCCGCTCCGAGGTCGATATAAAAAGCAATTTTTTGGTCTTTGTGAGTGTTCTTCAGTGAAATTTCTAGATGTTATCGCCATAGCCTGTCACATCAACGAATTGTCTTGTGAATCAGCTTGGCTAAGTACTAGACTTCGGTTTCCTTTGAACACTCCTGATACTTGGAAGCCCCCCTCCGGAACAAAAGCAACTGAACTAAAGCACTTAGGGCGATGATTGATGTCGCCACTTATTTGTTCGACCAGGATTTCGTTTTGTGCAGTCTTTCGATTCTAATTTAAGTGGAGCCATGGGGACTGCATTGCGTCTTCCTACACCCATTACAGTAAAGTTGGTTCTCATCTTTATTGTATCGATGGAGCGTTTTCACGATTTTTCATGCATGACAGTTAGGTCCTATTTGCAGGAATTTGTTACCTTACCTTCTACGTGTTTGGCACATCATATTGCCTTTCATTCCGTAATACAGATCACCGACGCGCTGCTACAACGTCTTTCCGCTCTTTTATCCGACAGCGAGGTCGTCCAACCCGTTAACGCGGAACTACGACAGCAACTTTCCTGGGTTACTGCGGACCACAACTCAATGAAAACCCTTATGAGTTTGTTTTTTTTTCGATTTGACTGTTCGTTTTTCTGCCTAACCCGTCTTATATTGCTATTTCGACCCTGATACGACGTCGAATTCAAAAAAACTCACACAAGTTACGCATTTGAGCGTGCAACTTAAGAGTACGTGCTCTTTCCAGCCGTCTGCCTTGTGCCTTCTGTTCAACACGTGGCTTGCTACAAAGTAGGCTTTGAAGGTCTCTATTACCGAATATGTTGCAGAGGAAAAAGTGAGACGTCTTTTTCGCTATGGCTAAATTGGACGTCCGCAAGTTTTCTGAACTAGCCATGAAGGGAATCACGAAGTGTTTGCCGTTTTCGGGGGGTCGGTATTTAGCATCGGAAATTTAAGATGCAAAATCCATTGATAAAGGACCTTAGTTTTGACAAAGATCTGGTCAAGAAATGATAGTTCGGGGAACCATTTCACGCCTCTTCGGTTAGTACGGCTCGCCCTCACCTGCCATGAAGTCTTGCCGATAAGCCATGGGAGTTAAAGCCCCAGCCAGGTCATTTGAGCCATTTATATGCAGTTGAGGCCGACAAAAAAGGAGTGAAATGACTGTCTGCACCAAGCTCTCGTTTGCTTAATACATCACATCACGTTTATTGACACAACAAAGAGGTTAACACCGTGTGTACCCACCGGTATAACATCTTCTGACGGTGACGTACGGCCTCTCAGAGATGACGTCGATACACCGTACTACAGGTTCCGGTCCTCGGTAGCCTGATGATCCCGTGGTTCAATGCTTACCGTCACAAACTAGTGTATACAGGCCAAGTACTAACTGAAGCAACTGTCCGACGTTTTTGGTGGCACCGACTATGCTAGACGTTATGGCCCCCTGCAATTTTGACTCATTGAAAGCTCGAGTTAAGTGACGGAAGCTTATCTACACTCAATGTCTATGGGATTCTTTTTCTAGAGGATCGATACTAGCGCGACTGTCTACTCTAAATTTAGAATGCAATGTATGGGTTGCAGGATGAACTGTACTACTTTCATCTTCGGCATTAAGTCGCATTCACGCCGTTTATTCTGGGTATTTGGTTCGTGCCTTAGTTTAAATTAGACGATTTTCTCTGTGTGCCCAAACCGTGCTAACGAAGTGTCCTCTCTTTCAGAGAATTCTTCGGAGCGTGAAGAAGAAGTATGCGCATGGCTGTCAAGGGTCTTGGGGAAGATTTCGGAGACAGTGTCAAGTGCCTCAAAAAAAAGTTGCCGTTCCGCCTACTTTTGGAATGCATGGTATGTGATATCATTGTTTTTCTGGTGGCTAACTTTCGGTCCTTTTTCTCAGGAATTCCAGAGTCGGGGACACTTGACAGAGTAATCCAACTTTCGGGATCTGTGACTACAGGCTTTTGGTATTTGCGCATGTGTGGGCTGTTTTTTTACCTACTGAAATAATAGTTTTGTCAGATCATCAGCGTTGTCTTTTTCACGATAGACGAAAGTGCAATACCACCCCTTTTTACGCCTCCTTCTGCCTTATGACCCGTTAGCTATCGATCGGTTTACTGACTCTTTCGACACTATGTCATCATTGAAATGTTGATTTCTGTCGTTCTATTTTTGTGAATGCTCCATAGAACAAGACCGGCCACAGTTGGCTAGACTCCAAGCCAACAAAAAAATATCAGTTAACACCCGTTTCATTAACAAGTTCTTTAAATTCTGAGGTTGTGGCCCCCCTAGATTTTCGTTCTAAGGTTAAAAATATCCGTTTAATTCGAACCTTCCATCGGAAATTTCGAATGGAGCCGAAGGGCAGTACTCAAGGCGACTTTGTAAATCCAGTTTGAATATTTACGTGGGAATTCAAGTTTTGTAGGATTGCATGGACACTGTTGACTATATCCTGTTTTCAGATCAGTGGGGTGCATGGGATGGAAGTATGCTTTATTAAAAACTGATACTATCCCAGGAATTAATTAACGAAACGGCATATTCTCTGCGAACACATTTCCCGTTTATTTTAGAGACGCCTAGCGTGTGTAAGTGCAGCTGTGGTCGTTTTTGGCAGAGCAGTCGGGCAGCACTAAGCAAAGTATGAAATCTATATTGCACACATAAGCAAACATGACTAATAGTTCCATAACCTACATCACGGAAAAATAGTCCCGACCTCAGCTACAGTTTATAACAGGCTTCTGTCGACCTCTGTTTACAGATCTCAAAGACCAGTTATATGCTACCCGCACTCTAATCGTTCGTGTTGCTTCCATCACAACCGAATTCTGTCATTATCCTGTCTTCTGTGTGTCAATAGTTTATGCAAGTAGACTGGGCCGTCAGACGTGTACCGCCAAACAAACAGGCGAATAGGTAGGAATTTAAGGATGAACTGTACGCACAGCACCTCCCGACAGCCTAACAACAGTTCGGCAGTCGAGCAGAATAGTCGTACACTAGTATCGTCGGATGCCAAGGTTGGACACCAGGAAAGGATACAGGCAAATTCCCCGGATGATCTGCAGGGTTTAGCACGGCCTTGCGGCAATTCGGACCACATAAAGGTAAGCCGTTGATTGCCGGGCGATAGTGTTTTGGTGTTCAAGACATCTGAAAACATGAATGACCGCAAACTGGCACTGCCCGTATTTCACTTGCTTTTAAGAGTTAGGAACGACGCCAGAGAGAGGAGTGCTCAAATACGCAAATCAGACTGATTGTATCAGAGAAAGCAGAAAAGTCATCATGCAACATTTGTACTATCTAACTCACTATGAAGTTGCCGAGATCACAAGGCCTCGGAGTCTTGATGATCTCCTTACCACCATAAATGACATTGAGTCTGATGTCTGTATGCAAGAGTAGCTAGGAAGACTTGTTATTGGGCGTGGCATTTTCAACGCGGCCGAATCGTGTACACCGGTATAGTTTAGCACTTGCATTTGGTCCGGAACCAGCCTTTGAGAGGCGTTTTTAGGACATGATGCCCAGATTATTCCTGACTTCGCACGTCTTATTTCCTACGTGGGTCCATAATGTATAATTGTCTGGATCTGAGGCACACGAAATCGCTTAACAGCATTGATCAAGTGACCTGTTTACCGTCTCTAGGTCAACGCATTCACAGTGTACCGCTCTGAAGATATTTACGACTTTGTGCTCGGATAGGCCACTAAGGTTAGAGATATTCGGGGCGATGGTTTCCATTATACGAAGACCGAACTGGAAGGCGCAGACTGCGAATCAGCTTCTTCCGGCTAAATAGCCAAAATCGAGAATGTTCTGCTGAGTTATTGCACATCTCAGAAACCACCGCCTACCTTCACGGGAAAGGCTGAACAACAGACCCAAGGGGCTGACACAAGCTTTGAAAAGTGAATCGGAAAAGGTGGCCGCTGTGGGGAACCCTTTGTTCGTAAATGCATGCGAAGCGGAGGGAAACCTAGCAAGACGACTATTCCTCAGAACACGTTGATGTTTTGATGCTGAGACGTTTATAAGATAAAGCACTCGAGACAGGGATCCTATACTTCTACTGAAGACTACTAAACACAGTGGAATCAGTCAGAGCGGAGCAAAGGCAAACCATCTTTCACAAATCTTCAGGTGGGTCCACACGAGGGACTTGATGTGTGGGTCACAACTACGTGTAAACCATCGTTACACTGTTCAAAGATAGCCAAGTTCGTAATACCAGCCCTATACCTCGTCAACTGGGCTTTCTCTACTTTTCATGACAACTGCATCTCTGGTCTTCCGGAAGTTTGTCTGACCACGACTAGGGTACGCCATCCAAGCTTGGGGTTCTGCGTTAATAAGGACCTCAGTACCTCCCGAGAAAGTTCTAGGGCGTAAAAGCACAGCAGTAACAACGCAGGGTTCACATGGTTGTCTTATCTCGATCTTCTTCCTTCGACTCACGGATGGCTACGTAGCGTTTAGTTTGACCGCAAAATGTGGTAATGAAAGGAGTCCGTGAGTCAACGTCAATAGTACAGAGACCTAAACATCTTTCAGGAGTATGCTGAAGCTTTGCTTGGGACGATGAGTTGTTTACCATTTGCAAACCATGTGGAATAGGGAAAACTCAGCCAACATCCCGTCTAAATTCCCGACTAAGTCCCTTAGAAACGAATGTGCATGCTGAAGTTTCTTAGCCGAATTACGAACCAAAAAGAATGAAAAAGAGACAGCTCTAAACGGAAATAAGGGATCGAAGAATTGGCGAAACAGATCTCTGATTAAGAGGTAGGCCAAAGGTTTAAGCTGAACGGGGATTTACTTTGACGACTGTAGTATTGACAGCCAAACCGATATAGTGATGCCGAATCTCGTGGCTGTCACGAATACCAGTGGCTGTCTAGAAATCTAATGCATTAAGTGCATGTTCCTTCAATAAGGAAGGTGAGCTCAGAATAAGTCTCTGAACAGGAACTCCATATAAGCACAATAGCAGATACCTAGCTGACTGACGAAATAAGAGCAGCGAGTTCGGTATTGGACACCAAATCATCCGCTGTGGCGAATTGCAGCACGGTGGCGGAGGCGTTGGAATTCATATATCAAATGAAGTTTTCCGCTGTGAACGGGAAATATCCTATGCAAATATCACTAAATTGGGAATTGCCTTATACAAGATTAGAACCAGACGGTTGCCGACGTAACGTATGCGTTTGCTATCGGACTTCCAACCCGAATGGAAGCGCCGACGTGAAATTACTGAGCTCACTGCAATTGAGATGCAAACACGGGGCTCACTGCGATCGGGTAACTTTAAAGCTCCTGCAGTGGACTGCGAAATTTCCGTGGTAAGCGCCCCAATGGCATCACTTGACTATGAATTATCACAGTTCTCCCAACACAGTTCGGAACAAGCACGAGAGGACAACGGCTCAATTGTGATCATCAGAAGATGAAGATGTGATCACAGGAACGAGAAATTTATTGACCTGACGTTTCGGATTCTCACTC
>CACRXP010000109.1:621350-634255 GCA_902702965.1 Spirometra erinaceieuropaei | reverse complement strand
CGAACAGTCAGAAAAGCGTCTTCATTCTTTGGAAAAGGCAAACTGGATGTGATATGATTCATTTTTAAAGATAAAAAATGTCGCTCATGATACGGTAAGTATGTAGGTGAGAAAAAACGGTCCTGTGGGTGGGAGTGTTTCAAAGTTCAAAACATTTCTCGTCATAGCAGAATTCCTAATCCAGACGAGGCTATTCGTTGCAGATGCATTCATGATATTTTTGGGACGAGAGCAGAAGCAACCACCAAGGTGGTGAAACAGGCGGAACCAAACGCAGCTGGTCAGAATCCGCCAAGAGTCCAGGAGAGGAGGATACACTAAAGGCTGCAGGGGTCATCAAAGTGAGGAGACAAGGGACCATGTTACTTCTTTGCTGACCGACCAAACCATTAGCAGCTGACGAAGACAGAGGAATCCGCCATGGTCGTCGGCAAATCGCTTGGGGTTGAAATGAGGGGATGGCATCAAAATCAATGCTACAAGGGCGGAGTAGTAACATGGTTTAATGAACCACTTAAAAACATAGGGTCATAAAAATCTTAGTAAGAGTTTCCACTTAAACATGTGCTGAAGTACTTGACTACTTGACCTTTGACAATCTTTTCAAGTTTGTTTTACTGTAGCGTTTGTTTTAACGTGACGAGGACTCCGCCGCTTGTAAGCCTCGCTCCGCTTGCATGCTCTCTGGTCAGGTCGTTGCACATTTTGAATATTAACTTTATTCACTTACTGGCCTTCCTTACCTCTCTACGTTTATGCGGTTAGTAAGCCGTAGTTCGTTAGTTCGCGGGAACGACATAACTTACGTCATTGGTGACCCCCGACGTTAGCGCAGACTTAAGTTCTTTCCTTCTGTAACATTTAATGACATTTAACGTCCTGTATTTATTTGATAAATTTTAGTTCATTTACATTTCCCGCTAACCTTTTCACGATATTGTGCTACCTATATTTTGCTTATTATGTCTTCCTCAACTCAACAACCTGACGTTCCTGCCGAGTCTGTTCATGCCGTCCATTTCACTTTGCCTGACTTCTGGCAACACGCCCCTGAACTTTATTTTATCCGCATTGAGTCAGCCTTTTACTCCGCCAACATTACGAAGGAGTGGTCGAAATACCACAAATTTGTGCAGGTTCTCCCTGCCAATATTATCTCACAAGTTCAACCCTTGTTAGTGAAACCCCCTGCAGACGCTCCCTATTCTGCTCTGAAGGCGGAAATCCTTCGTCTCAATGCAGTATCTGACTGACAACGCTACCACCAGTTGATCAAGGAGGAATCACTGGGCTACCAAAAACCTTCAGAACTTCTCCGACGAATGCGTACTCTCTTAGAAGACATGCAGGTCGACGAGAAACTCGTTAAAGAGATGTTTCTAGAGCGGCTGCCTGCAGATGTCCAAACGATTTTGGCATCCTGCTCGCAAGACCTTACACTTTCACATCTTGCTGAAAGGGCAGACCGAATGATAGAGGTTCAACGGTTCCAGCCACCTTCCGTTGCTCAGATTTCCACATCCTCTTCAACGGTTAACGAGCAGTTACTGCAACAGATGTCGGCTATGGCGAATGAGATAGCCTCCCTAAAACTACAGCTTGCTCGCATTACCTGTAGTCGCTCACCCAGCCGTCATCGTTCAAGTTCGCGACCTCGCACAGCCAATGTGTGTTGGTATCACGCAAACTTTGCCGCCACGGCTCGAAAATGTTCTTGCCCTTGTTCATTTAAACCGAAACAGGGAAACCAGCCAACCAGAGAATAGACGCGACCGTTTTCTCTGGTTCTCCCAGCTCTGGTCGCACCTTTTATGTCTGCGACAATGTGACTCGCAGGCGTCTCCTGGTGAACACCGGAGCCCAGATCAGCGTGGTTCCCCCCACTCCAGTTGACCGCCGCTATCCCAGCCCTGGTCTACATCTCCAAGCTGCAAACTGTTCCCCCATTTCCACTTTTGGTAGTCGTTCCCTAACGCTAAACGTTGCTTTACGTCGATCATTCTCCTGGATATTTGTGATTGCCGATGTGCCTCATGCGATCCTTGGTTCCGACTTCCTAGCCGAGTTTGATCTCCTTATTGACTGTCGGCGTTCCTGTCTCCTCGACCGCACAACTGGTCTTTCTGTCCGCGGTCTTACACCCTTTAATGGCTCCTGCAATTTATCTGTTCTGGACACAGGTATTGCTTGCCCATACCGAGACCTGCTCCTCCAACACCCCAACATAATCAAACCCCAGTTTCGCAGTGGTGAGATCCAGCATGACGTCCACCACACTTGCATCTCTGTCCACCCAGTATTCGCACGGCCTAGACTACTGGCTTCGTCCCGTCTGCAAGCGGCGATGGCCGAATTTGAGCACATGCTGTAACTGGGCATAATTCGGCCGTCCGAGAGTCCATGGGCGTCCCCTCTGCATATGGTGCCCAAGGCGACATCAGACGACTGGCGGCCCTGTGGTGACTATCGCGCCCTCAACAATGCGACTATCCCGGATCGTTATCCCGTCCCTCATCTTGAAAATTTTGCTGGAGCTCTTTTCGGCAAGTCGGTTTTCTCGAAGATTGACCTTGTTCGGGCCTTCCATCAGATTCCTGTCGCTCCTGAGGATGTTCCCAAAACTGCCGTCACCACACCATTCGGCCTGTTCGAATTTATTCGCATGCCATTTGGTCTTCGCAATGCTGCCCAAACATTTCAGAGGTTCATTGACCGAGTCCTACGTGGTCTCCCATTTGTGTACGCCTGCATCGATGACCTCTTCGTGGCCAGTCCAAATGCTGAGGAACACAAAGAGCATCTTGCCTTAGTGTTTGACCGCCTCGATCAGTTTGGCGTGGCCATTAACCCTTCGAAGTGTGTTCTGGGTTTGCCGTCCCTTGATTTTCTTTGTCACCATGTCGATGCACAAGGTTTGCGTCCCCTCTCTTCCAAGGTTGAGGCCATTCGTGACTTTCCTCCACCAACCTCCAAGCGTCAATTGCAACGTTTCCTTGGCATGGTAAACTTTTATCGCCGGTTCCTACCGAACTGTGCCGACGTTATGCTGCCACTCACCAACTTGCTCTCTGGTCCCAAGGGTCCCCTTGAGTTACGTGGCCACGCGCTGACTGCTTTTGAGAGAATAAAGACCTCCCTTGCTGATGCTACCTTGCTCACTCATCTTGCGCCAGAAGCCACATTGTCCCTGATGGTTGATGCTTCGACCGTTGCCGTAGGAGCAGTCCTCCAACAGCTTATCAACTACTCGACACGACCGTTGGCATTCTTCTCCAAGAAGCTTTCACCTGCTGAGACGAGATATAGCACGTTTGGTCGTGAACTTCTTGCCATTTACCTAGCCGTAAAACATTTCCGACACTTCCTTGAGGATCGTGACTTCACAATTTTCACAGACCACAAACCACTTACATTTTCCACCCGATCCCATTCTGACAAATATAACCCGAGAGAGATTTCTCATTTGGATTACATCTCGCAATTCACCACCGACATTCGCCACATTGATGGCCCGAAGAATACGGTGGCCGACGTGCTGTCCAGACCTTCCCTCTCGGCGTTTCACCTCTCACACGGGATCGATCTTAGTGCTATGGCGGCTGAACAACGACGTTTTGGATGTTCTGGTGACGAGTCTTTTGACAGTCTTCAATTGGTTGACGTTCCATCCTTTGAGACGTATCGACTCCTTTTCATCGCCCATATGTGCCTGCCTCGATGCGTCGAGCTGTTTTTTAAACTCTCCACGGACTCTCCCATCCTGGGATTCGAGCCTCACAGAAGCTCCTCGCGGACAGGTTCGTATGGCCTGGGTTGAACAAGAATGTGAAAGCTTGGACACGATCGTGCCTTTGCTGTCAACGTAACAAGGTTTAACGCCACAACAAGTCTCCATCGGGCACGTTCTTCAGTCCCGACGCACGGTTCAGCCATGTGCATTTAGATGTCGTAGGTCCTTTACCTCCATCCAATGGCTATACTCACCTTCTCACCTGCGTTGATCGCTATACCCGTTGGCCGGAAGCCTTTCCTTTACCGAATGTGCAAGCTGAGACCATTGTGAAAGCCTTCGTCAGTCGTTGGGTCGCCATATTCGGTGCGCCATCCATGATTACGAGTGATCGAGGCGCGCAGTTTGAGTCCACACTTTTCCTAACTCTCCGCAACTTCCTTGGCTGCACACGTATTCGGACGAAGGCCTGCCACCCAGCTGCCAACGGCATGGTTGAGCGTTTCCACCGCCAGCTAAAAACTGCACTGCGTGCCGCAGAAGATCCCGAAAACTGGTCAGACAATGTACCACTTGCACTTCTTGGCATTCGTGTGGCACTGAAGTCAGACTTGGACTGCAGCGCAGCCGAATTGGTTTTCGGCACTACCCTCCGACTCTCAGGTGAGATGGTCACCCCAACCTCTCGTGGTGCCGAAGAGACCCCCGAAAATTTTGTGCATCGTCTGCGACAATTCATGCGCTCGCTTTCCCCGGTTCCACCTCGAGCTCCATCGACCGAGCCTTATGTTGAAAAAGGCTTAGCCAATTGCACCCATGTGTTCGTTCGGTGTGATCGTGTGCGGAAGCCGTTAGAATCACCATACGAAGGACCGTTCCGTGTGCTTGCACGTAACAGCAAGACCTTTCGGATCCTGCGAGGTGACAAAGAGGACGTAGTCAGCATCGACCGGGTTAAGGCTGCTGTTGCAGAGGAGCCCCCGGACGTGTCTCAAGTACGAGCATGTGCTGATCCCATACCTCCTCCCACTCCTTTTCCATTTTCCCCACCTATCCCTCCGTCCCGTATACTTCCTCTTCTTTCTTGTTCGCAGCATCAAACCGCAACCTCTTTCTCCACCCTTAACTTGTCCACTACAACAGCTACTCAGCTGCCTCCAACAGTGCCTCCCGCATATATCACCCTCAGTGGACGTCACGTTCTCTTTCCCGATCGTCTAGTTACTAATTTCTCCCAGAACTTTGTATTTCCTCCGGCGTCGTTCACGCCGCCCTCCGGTCTCGGAGGGGGGTACTGTGCTGAAGTACTTGACTACTTGACCTTTGACAATCTTTTCAAGTTTGTTTTACTGTAGCATTTGTTTTAACGTGACGAGGACTCCGCCGCTTGTAAGCTTCGCGCCGCTTGCATGGTCTCTGGTCAGGTCGTTGCACATTTTGAATAGTAACTCTATGTTGAGAAGGTGATATTCACTTACTGGCCTTCCTTACCTCTCTCCGTTTATGAGGTTAGTAAGCCGTAGTTCGTTAGTTCGCGGGAACGACATAACTTACGTCAAACACATTGAACATGTACTGTCTGCCACTGGATCCCGAGAGGAAAATTTTCAAGATTCATAAGTTAAGTGTTTGGGGAGGTAAAGGTCCGAAATAGTTTTATCCTTTCAGAGGTCAGGTGCTCACTTAGTTTTGAAATGAAAACTGATAAGTTAAGCAAAGACATAAGTTTTAATGAAAGATTATTCTAAAGGAAGGAGATACTCTAGATAGTAAATTACTAGTGCGCGCAGCTCAAATTCATAGATAAGTGAAGCTTTGCATTTCCTTGGATATTCTTATGCAATTAATGCATGTTTTTTACTTGAGTCCCTTTTAAAAGTCGCCTTTCAATATAAGGCATAATTTTTCCCAGTTTTGTTTGACAGCCTGGCAAAATAGTCGTATCTTGTAAAAAACCCTTTGTAGTGACTCCTTTCCCGACAATCTCATTCTAAATTTCGTAGTAAAATAACAGTATTACTTGCTATTCAGTGCGTTTTTCAGTACGTTAGCAACGTTTTGCTCCTTGTACTGTAACGAAAAACTCATCTTGTATGTAATGCCCCGCAGAGCACGTGCTAAAAGACGAAAGCCTACTGCCTCCCCACTGTCTCCGGGTGCTAGAATCGCCACCGAATACATAGCAGTTGCCAGCATATGTTCGTCGCCTTCTGCAAATATGGTTAACTCACAAATGTCTTTAGTACATGTAGAACCTCTTGATCCTTCATTCGTCCAAAAATACGCCTCTGCTAGTCGTAGCAAGCCTTCAGCCGACGAAATACTTCATCAGTTGATATACGGCGACATAAACAGTACTTATGAAAAAGTATTTGAACAAGCTTTTAAACTTATTGAGGTAATAAGTTCTGAAACGGAGGAGAGAATTAAACGCAAACCTAATTTTGTACAGCGAAACATTGCGAGCCACTTATCTGCTATGGAGCGAGCGCATTTGTTCCTACAAAGTTGTGGCTTGAGTTTCAGTGTCGCACAAGCTAAACGACTGCGCTCGATTAGCCGTAATTCGCCGATCTTAGTTACCCCTTTCTCCATGATAGAAGTCGATTTTATCCTGCCGAGGAGGGAGATAACTAGAGAATTCTGCCGTAAATGGCGCTGCTCCGTTTCGCCAGACCTCACACCGCTGCAGCGAAGACTGAATAAATTAAAATCGGCAAAAACCAACACCAGGATAATGGCACCTAATGTAAGTTTGAATAAGTCCTCTACAACACTATCTGCGGCCTCTGCACGTCATGACATAATCAGTACCGTAGGTAATTTGACTACTATTGATGCTGAGATCTTTAGAAGCAACAACACGCCTGGTATACAAACGCCACTAACGACTCCCACAGCAACTCCTAGTAAGCTTACGCATGTGCCAAAGTCAAAGGCAAATCCAGTTGCTGTCTCAGCCACTCGGACACCCGACGAATCCAGCAACATTATAAAATCTTTTCCTCCCCAATCGGCTAACAGTGCCTCAAATACCCCGACTCAAAACGTAGCGTGTTCCCAACTGCCCCCCAGCCCTCATATCGAGGCAGTTACGCCGAATGTGTAGATTTTCCCGCCGTTTAATAGAACTCTTGCTCCAATGGAAGCAATGCGTCTCCCACCCCTTAACTTCTTTCCACCACGGCCGTTTTACCAATGTATTCCTCATGCTAGTGTCCACATTGGATCAGTTAATCCATTCGATCCTCAGTTTCGTATCGGCGGGAATGTGTTGCAGTATCTGGCTCGCGGATTTTCAGCTGAAAATAAGTTAGCTATCAATGTTTATCAGTTTACCGGCCCGTCATTCCCTCCCCCAAGACCTACACCTTTTTATCCACATCAGAATTTTTTGATGCCACAAAATTATTTGCAAAACCGGATGGTTACATCCGGACCGTTTACTCCGTGGGCAGACCAGCACTGGACGATGTAGCCCACCTCCCTTAGAAACAAACAGCCTTTCCTTTCAAACTTTTCGTTTTAAATGCCAGATGCTTGCTTAATAAAATGCCTTTGCTTCAGACTCTGGTGTTCGTCCGTTGTCCGGATATTGTTTTAGTAACTGAGACATGGGCATCAGCCTCAGTAGCTGACTCCGAACTCTCGCTTCTAGGCTATAATTGCAAGATAGCCGTGGTGGGGGCAGTTGCGTCTACGTTAAGCAAACACTTAGATTTTTGCCGTTGGACCTCCCGCATTTTTCCGCAGTAGAAGGCAGCTGCTGGCTCCAGGTTGCTCTAAAAAATAAGCTCTTCTTACTCGTTGGCTGTTTATTGCCCTCCCAACGCCAACGACAATTTTGATCGCTTACTCTCGCAGGCATTTCATGCTGCGGCCGACTTAAGCTTTAAGTATCAATTGGTTGCGGGTGACTTTAAACTTCCCGAAGTCCGCTGGTCTCCGCCTTCAGGCCCAAGAAGGTTCGAAGACTTTCTTGAGGCTGTAGATGTTGGGACGTGGAATCAGGTTGCCGATTTTCCCACCCGAGGATCAAGCATACTTGACATGATTTTTTGTAGAGGCTGCATGCCATCGTCAGTGTCATCCCCAGGCCCACTCGGGTCTCCGATCATGACATAGTTGTTTCAACGTAGGAATTCGAGGCTGACAAAACGTCGTCCCCAAAGTAAAACTTTTTCCGCGATTTCCGATCAACTCGCTCAACCGAATTATTAACACACCTTAATTTCTACGACTGGACTGATTTCTTCCTTAGTTCGGATGTAAATGTTTGCACTGCAAAACTGTACGAAATTTTGGATCCGCTTATTTCTCGTTGTGTCCCCCGTAAGAAAATTATTAATGTTGGGGATGATGTTTTCTTACCCTTACCGGCTCGTCGCAGATTGCGCAGGCTTTATCATCGATTCCATCTTCAGAACGACGTTTCTGTCCTGCCCTTGATTTTTGATATTTTTGAGCGGGCCAAGAGACTATCTGAAGAAAAACAGCTAGCCGAAGAGGTCCAGTTTACCGAAAACCATCCGTTAAATGTCTCGAAACTTTTCTCTAGAAAAATACGAACTCATAGAAAGACGCAGCATCCCATCCCCCGAGACGCTCTCGGAAATCCCATAGTTGATGCCCAGTTAACCGCTGATAGCTTCAATGATTTCCTGTCCAAAAAGTTTATTGAAGACTCGACCACTCCGCTTCCGACCATCCAGTCATTGACCGGAGCAGTTCTAGAAACCATAACTTTCACTCGGTGGATTGTGACTGTTGCGATTCGGCGTTTTCGTCAATCTTATAATCCAAGACTGAATGGTGTCCCAGTAAGCATCTTAAAAGCCAATGCAAATACGATTTCCCCATCCCTCTTACGCAAGATATTTAGTCTTGCTCTTGAAAGTGAAACTTATCCTACCTTGTGGAAGGAATCACACATTTTGCACATTCCTAAGCGCGGAAAATCCACGTCGTTTTATGACTTTCGGCCAATAAACACCCTCCCCGCAGTTTCGAAGATCTTAGAGAAATTGACCAAATATAAAATGATGTGTCACTTAACACACAGTAACCACTTGAGTGCCGATAAGCATGGATTCATCAAAGCTCGGTCTTGTGACACCTGTCAACTCTCATTCTTTGACTATGTCCTCCAATCTAGGAACAATGGTTTTGCACTTTACACAGCATATTTAGATTTTACTAAGGCCTTTGTTTGTGTTGACAATGCTCTTCTTCTCTTGAAACTGTCCACTTTCGGAATAGGTGGCAAACTTTGGAATTTTATATCCTCTTACCTGGGCACTCGTGTGGCGGTCAAGGATGTGAGATCGACTTAAACCACGCACAATAAGTTCGTTTCGTCTACTGTCAGAAGTCAGGGAGCTGTGAGGACTAGTTTATTCTGTACACAGGGCAGGTTGCCGTAAGTTGGCGGTTTGCTTGCAACAGAGAAAAGCGTCCGTTCAGGGAGAGCGTCAGTCGCGGTGTGTGTTGTTTACGCGGGTGTGAGTGTCTAGGTCAGCAGGAGGGGTTGACTGTCTGAGTGGTGGTCGTGTGATTGGACAAATTAGAGGACGAGTGGAGGGCGCATACTCACAAGGCCTCACGGGAATCAAGCCAAAGCGTTCGACGCGCGTTAGGCGATACTAGTTTTTGAGTGCAGCCGGGAGTCACTGCTGCTGGACCGGAGGTGTCCCAGTTCTAGCCGGCGGGGGTGGTCGTGCGTCAGCGGCCTGTCAGTGCTTACCGCGGTCATCGACCGACAAAACGGAGCCGGAGAAAAGGGGGACTGGAGCAGCGGCTACAACTCCCCCCCAGACACCAAACAAAGTGAAGGCGTCGACACGCTAGCCAGCCACAAACCTGTCGGGCCAGTGGACGTGGCGACCAGATCGTGTGCGGCGAACCGGAGGCGGGCTGTCGCCAGTAGGTGGAGGAGGCCGCAGTGTCTGAGGCGGGGTACAGTGTTGGGGTGAGGGATGGTCACTGTCGTCGATGAACGCCGGCTTGACGCGATCAATGCTGACTGTGTCGGTCTTGCCGTTGCGTTCGATGACAACATCTTTGTCAGATCGGCGGAGGACTTAATACGGCCCGTCATAGGGTGGTTGGAGTGGTCGTCGGACAGCGTCATGCCGAACCCAGACGAAATCGCACTTATCCAGGTCGGGTGGGATGAAGGAATTGGCCGGTGACGCCCGAGGGGGCGTTGCGCGGAGATTGCGCATGGCACTACGTAGTCGCTCCACATAACTGCAAGGTTCGAAAAACGTTAGCATGTTTGAGGGAGACACTAACTCACCGGGCAGTCGTAGGGAGGTTCCGTAGACAAGATCAGCTGCAGTGCAACCGATGTCGGCCTTGAGAGTGGAACGGAGGGACAACAGCACCAGGGAAGGTGATCAGACCATCGGGAAGGATCAGGATGGGCCATAAGGGAAGTCTTAAGCTGTCGATGGAAACGTTCGACGAGACCGTTTGCTTGAGGGTGGTACGCTGTTGTTCGGATTCGGTTGGTACCGAGAAGGGAAGTGAGTTCGCGAAACAGCGTGGACTCGAATTGGGATCCGCGGTCAGTGGTGACAGTCGCAGGAACTCCAAAATTGGACACCCAATGAGTCAAGAAAGCTTTCGCAACGGTTTCAGCACTGATGTCCGGAATGGGCGCAGCAACCGGCCACCGAGTAAAGCGATCAATACATGTCAGCATATAGGTAGAACCGTTAGATGGTGGCAGCGGACCTACCAGGTCAATATGCGCATGACTGAAGCGTGCATCAGGGGTGGCGAAAGTTCCTGGCGGAGTAATGGTATGCCGATGCGTTTTGGCTCGTTGACATGGTAGACAGGAGCGGGTCCAACGCCGTACATCCCGGTTGATGTTGGGCCAGACGAATCGGTCAGTGATGAGTTTCACTGTCGCCCGGACTCCAGGGTGGGATAGATTGTGAAGAGCGTTGAACACGTGTCGTCGTAAAGTTGCAGGGACAAAAGGACGTTCGTGTCCGGTAGAAAGGTCACACGTGATGGTGCCTGTGCCAGTGGGAAGGGGGACATCTTGAAGGCGTAAAGAAGAGTTCTCGTGGCGGTATTGGGGAAGTTCGTCATCCGATCGTTGAGCCTCAGCCATGAGCGTGAAGTCTATGGCGTCTGTTGTGATGGAAGCCATCTCGATTCTTGAAAGAGCATCAGCAACCACATTTTCCTTACCGTGGACATGTTGGATGTCGCAGGAAAACTGTGAGATGAAGTCAAGATGACGGATTTCACGGGGCGAGTATCGATCGGGAGAGGCCCTCAGTGCAAAAACAAGTGGCTTGTGATCTGTTAGAACAACAAATTCACGACCCTCGAGGAAACGACGGAAGTGCCGGATGGATAGATAGACGGCAAGGAGTTCGCGGCCGAAGACACTGTAGCGGGTCTCTGCTGGGCTGAGCTTCTTCGAGAAGAAAGCCAGAGGCTGTAGAACACCACTAACAGTTTGCTGCAGTGATGCACCAACTGCAATGCTGGAAGCATCTGTCATGAGAGTTAGCTGGGCATCTGAGCGGGGGTGAGCAAGCAGTGTTGCGCTCGCAAGTGCAGCCTTGACGTCATTGAAGGACCTGACGGCCTCTTTGGTCATCACTAGCGTCTTCTTGGAGTGGGTCAACTGGCTGTTGAGAGGCTGCAGTATGGTGGCACCATGGGGAAGAAAACGGCGATAGTAGTTCACCATCCCCAAGAATCGGCGTAGTTGGTTGATGGTTGTCAGGACGGGGAACGTTGATATGGCCGAAACCTTTTCTGGGACGGGCTTTATCCCATCTGAGTTCACTTCGTGACCAAGAAAGATAAGACTGGGGACTCCAAACTCACATTTGGCGGCATTGATGATAACGCCGTAGGAGTCGAGCCGTTCGAAGAGCTGTCGAAGATGAA
The DNA here is from genome assembly GCA_902702965.1 of Spirometra erinaceieuropaei. Lineage (NCBI taxonomy): Eukaryota > Metazoa > Platyhelminthes > Cestoda > Diphyllobothriidea > Diphyllobothriidae > Spirometra > Spirometra erinaceieuropaei. The sequence goes on along the minus strand of CACRXP010000109.1, from coordinate 622,605 downwards.
TCTCGTGTTCAGCAGCGTCAGAACTAGCCACTAGCAAATCATCAATGTAGGTGTAGACGAAGTCGAGACCTCGCAGAACCTGATCAATGAATCGCCGAAAGGTTTGAGTGGCGTTCCTCAGACCAAAGGGCATACGAGTAAATTCGAATAACCCAAACGGAGTGGTCACTGCGGTCTTCGGAACATCACTGGCCTCGAACGGGATTTGGTGGTAGGCACGCACAAGGTCGATCTTAGAGAATATTCGCTTACCATGTAGCGAAAGAGTGAAATCTTGGATGTGCGGGACGGGATACTGATCGGGGACAGTCACAGAGTTCAACGCCCGATAGTCACCACACGGTCGCCAGTCGCCATTCTCCTTGGGGACAAGGTGGAGGGGTGATGCCCAGCAGCTGTCGGACTGTCGGATGATGCCGAGCTCGAGCATGTGTTCGAACTCTGCCTTGGCAATCTTCAAACGGTCCGGAGCAAGACGACGTGGTCGGCAAGACTTGGGAGGTCCGGTAGTGGAAATGTGGTGAGTGACTGTGTGTTTGATGTCCACTTCACGAAATGACGGGTTGGTCAGGCGGGGAAACTGCCTGAGGAGTGAGTGGAAAGGACAGTCAGAGATGGGCATAACAGTGAGAGGGTTGACGCAGGGGTTCACATCGGATTGAAAACGGGCATGAAGGTCGGTGATGCAGTCGACGAGTCGGCGATTCTTCAAATCAACCAGTAGATTGAAGTGAGCTAGGAAATCGGCGCCTATGAGAGCGACGGAGACGTCGGCAATAATGAAAACCCATCGGAAAATTCGACGAAGGCCCAAATCAAGTGTGATGGAACGCTGTCCAAATGTGGAGATGCTGGAGTTGTTGGCAGCTGTTAGACAAAAAGAGCTGCGGGTTTTACGTTCGGCCGGAGTTGGTGGAACCACGCTAACCTCGGCACCAGAGTCGACAAGGAATTTGGCGCCAGCGATACGGTCCCAGAGGAACAAACGGCGAGTGTGGAGATTGGCAACGCTTCCAGCAGCAGTGGACTCTACTGTCGGGTGGGATCGTCTCCCTGAGGCCGTTAGAGATGCCTTGAAAGAGCATGGCTGAAGACATCGTCGAGCTGCTCCTTCAAATTGTTGGTGATACCAGCAGACGCTACTTGGAGATTGTGGACGGCGGGTGTGGGAAACGGAGGAAGTACGGCGACGGTTTGGTGTTCGCCGCGGGCCGTTAGTGGTAATTGCAGTAAGCTGGGCTTTCAGGCGCATTAA
>CACRXP010000109.1:593783-605600 GCA_902702965.1 Spirometra erinaceieuropaei | reverse complement strand
CTTTCCGACACAGATGTCAAAGATCGAAATACCCTTTTTGTGGATGCCGTTATGTCCCTGCCTATAGATGACTTTAAGAGTAAGTGGGGCTAGTACAGCATTAAAGTCCATTAAGCAAATAAGCAACATTTGGCTGCAATCCGACCGACATCGTCTTCATACCTTCTAGTAACAATTTTTTACTGTTTAGTATGCAGCCATACGTTTTCCATTATGGCCCGTCTATGAAAGCTTCCCACTGTCACAAAACTGAGAAAATAATTAGTAAGCATTTGCACTGACTATTGAAGACAATCGGCACCGTACAGTTTCGTCTGTAACATACTTGTTCTGGTGCCACCCACTAATGGTGTCAAAATAATTTACTAAACTCTGCAGTGAAGACAGAACTTTGTCATTTGCGATTACTTACTCGTGTCGCGAAACAACTGAAGGCACTAAATAACTATGTTTATCGATCTTTACGTTTTTAACCAATAGATGAACCAGGCTTACCATATGCCTGCGAATAAATTTGCTTCTCTCGTTCACAGCTCTGCAAACCACTGCTCAAATAGCCGTAAGTACAGTCTAGAATGAGACGTAAAGAGAAGGAAGGATCTCAACAGCTCAATTTACTTAAGTGTTGGCGTGACTGCAACGTTTTAATACGCGGGTTAAATTTCAGTAGAACTACTAACTTGTACTTTGCTGATATCTCCCAACTCGAGATCCTTTGTTTGGCCGACCACTAAGACGCGCGTCTTGCAAGTATCGGTGTTCGTCGGCGTCTGCGTCTTCTAAAATGGTAGCGGAAACGATTGCCGAGGAGGCGCCTAAGGAGTCCCACCTCTGGTAATTTTTAGTGCAGTGTCGATATTTAGTAGGTCAACAATTTTGAAAGAGGTTTCCACCATGGGATTACGGAAATTGCCACAAAAGAAGGGGTTGCTATTTCTGGGTGATAATGGCACTGGCAAGTCAACGCTGTATTGCCGTCTAAATGGAAAAGCGCCATCTAAAAATGGTGCAGGTTTGCAGTACCACTTTATTGATGTCAAGGATGAGGCTCGTGATGGTTTGCTTCCATTGAATAATTGTTGGCTTAGATCAAACCAAGTTGAGCGTATGGATTCTTGGTGGTGAGGTTGTCTTTACGCCCCTCCTGAGGTATGTGCTCACGAGGGAAAGCTTCTCGGACCTACTCGCTGTCATTGTTGTCAGCATGGAGGAACCGTGGAACATTATGGAGCAGCTGGAAAAGTGGGTGGATATTCTCGCAGAGTACATCAAACATCTGGAACTGCCCGTGGAGGAACTCACCGCACACAAAGAGAGAGGTGCGCCGTCTTAAATTCCTTTTGCGATTTAATTGATATAAAACGCTGCAATTGCCTCCGTTTGCATCTTGTCTTAGGGTTTCGTTTAGTTACAGCACTGTTTTGATGCAAACTCACTTTATTCTTTAAGTCGTCCAGCAATTCCGTGCTTACATCGAGCCGGATACTCTTCTCCTGCATCCCGCCCATACAAAAACGGAACTGAGTCCGGCAAAAACTCCCTTAGCTCCATCGAGTCTTCGTCCATCGGCCCCTCTACACCCTGCTACTGCTGCGCTCCTTAATTTGACCGCCTCGCAGCCAGCTACTGAGCCAAAGCCAGTTGAACAGGTGGCCAATGCTGATGAACCGACTTTTGTCCCGAAAGTACCTGCCAATGAAGAATTACCGATCACTGCCGGCGCCCTAATAAACAATCTGGGAATCCCTCTTGTGGTGGTTGTGACTAAGGTAGTCCTATTTTCCAGTTTTTGGACGGTTTACGATTTGCGCCTAAGTGCATGATACTCCGAAGCCAATTTTTCACTCGGAGTAATTATGCTAAGAGTCCCGAACATTAGAATTTTTATATCCAAGTAAATACTCCTGTCCGTCTTCTCAGCTGACCATTTTTAAGCCGGAAAACCGAAAATCTGAAAGTTCAGGTCCGTTAGTTCGAGTAGAGTACGAACGGCGACGGGTATATTGTTGGAGGTTTTCTTACAAAGAACCTCCAAAAATCCCCCTCAACCACCTTTCCTTGTTATCCCAACTGTCGACGTTTCCTTTTATTTGGTGGTCTGCTTTCAGTCATATAACGCCCCAGTCCTACGGGTATGTTCTTCCTCAATAGATTCCATGCGCACCTGCGGGTAGCATATAATGAAATGCCATTACCTAGGTGCGAAACTAGTGAGATGACGGCCGCAAAATACTGGACGACTGTTAGCTGTGTTTACTTGTCTATGCTGGTAATTACAGACCTCTGAGATATTTAACTTTGCTCGCGATGGATACCTCTGTGCGTATTTGAGTCAGTTTTTGTATCTTACGGTTATCTTTACCGACTGAAGATAGTGAAATGCATTTATGCTTTAAAATTGATTATGTGGTTCCCCAGCTGGAAGACAGTGCCTCTTTGCTAACTTTGCTGTTAACTGACCGACGAGTCCGTTGATGGTCTGTGGTGGGACGGCCACCGACCAAAGCTGAGAAATCAGCAAGTTGACGACAGGGTAGTAGCGACTTAACCGTGCCAGCAGCTTATAAGTGATTGAAGTTTGGCACGCTGATATTCTTAGCAACTGCCTCACTGTCCGGCATTAGTGCTGCGGGGCTGCCTAAAGTTCCAGCAAATGAAAGTCGTGGACGAGACAAACATAGACAAGTGAATGAAACCTATGTTGGGAATCCGTTTCTGCGAAGCGCCGGAGTCATCCTTGAATTGTTCGCAAATGACAGAATGCTGCGTGCTTCGACGTCCAAGAGCACTAGCGTGCTCCACAATCTCTGCATGGTTACACAATAATAGAAGTCCAAGTGGACTACAACATGAACGGATCCCTAATATCAAACTTTAGAGTGCACTAACGTCTCTTGGCCTTAGTGTTCATATCCCAACGTTGTGGGTTCTGCATTACAATCAGGCCATGCACTGTTTGCCTAAGAGCCAGCATCAAACACCTGATAACTTGGAATCTCTGAAGTTTCTTTTCATTTCTTTCCTGACTATGACTGTTTCTGCGACTCCTAGCAAAGGCTATGCGGCGTCCACAGCTATAATTCTCAGTTGACAGTTTTCCTCTGCACCATCTACTTACACCTGCCACTGACTTACTTGCTCCTTTTACTTCCTAGAGACAGTCGAGAATGATCATTTCGATCTTAGTGCTTAATGCGGTGTTAGTGGATGGTTTTATTTTTTGCCGCTGTCACATGTTTAGCATCGCCGGAATTGTAAACCGGTCTGGTATTTCAAATAAACCTTAGACCTGTGTGGCTACCTAGTAATCCCAAGGTTCCTCATCTTGACGTACGATGGCCGATTAGTCTATACTGCCGAAAATAAACACTACTTTGGGCTACAGCGCATTGGCTTCTGTATACATCTAGGAGTCCATCTTTTAGCCGCATCCAAAAGGTCTAGTGTCAGAGCTCCTGGTATTTTGAAGTCACGACCATCCAATATGAGGGGATCCCGAGTTTGGAATTCTGGTTTCATTTTGTTGTCCTAACGGAAGTCAAAGGCAACATCTATTAGTCGTTCAAATCCATACGTCTCTAGACAGTTGAAGTGGTTTTTTATGCTATGTGCTGAGGCCACTTATTGCACTCCGTCTCGTGAACCTCACATCCCAACGTAGATCTTACAGTCTTGACTCCTTTCCTCAGCTTTGTATAATCATGATAAGTTCGGCTAAAGAAGGTCAGATTGGCTGTTGGCCTAAAGCAACATAGACCTGAAGCGTCGGCAGAACTGAAAACTACTAAATCATTCGCGGAATCAGCTACTCATCTGCATAGACAGACTGTTCACAATCCGAATGGCAACGCTATTTTCATGAGTTGCGTGACCAATGGGAACGTTTTGTCAAACCTTATTAGGTATTAATTATATGGAATGGCTCCAGCGTATCACTGGGGTTGCGCAACAGTAATGCGTTCGGAGATGACATTCCTGTTGCATTTCGTAAGTCAGTCATCGAAACTGACACACTGATTTGACAAACCAGCTCGTGAAAGGTAGTTCTACACGTGCACTGGGACTCCACTATCTTTGTGCTAGCCCCAGAAAGTGATGAGAAGAGATACGCTAGTTACTATGGCACAAGTTTCACTGAAATTGGCCGAGTGCTTTTCGTTATCGTCAGTCTAATGTGGTCCCGTTTTGTGTGTGCGCGTGTGTGGTTTGTGGACGATGCTAGACGGGTCACGAATCCTCAGTGACTGCCAGTGGCCGACGGCCATTTACATTCTTAACTTCCTTGCGATTCCCAGCTCTCATTGCTGATCTATGCAGTGTGTAAAGCCGATAAGGGCTTTATTAGTGTAAGCTATTTTTGTTAAAAAGCACACATGTATACAAAACCTTCGACTTACTACGTTCCAGACCATTCCCTTCTTTACAACGAGTATCTATCTGCTAGCGGGGTAGGTGCAAAGTATCCGTGTACAGCTCTTTTAATCAAGCTAGAATTTTTGTGTCACCGGTTGAAACGTCCAAAGTTTCTGGTGTATTGTTCCGTATTGCAAAGAGTGCTAACATTTGATGTTTTTATCTCATACTTGTAAAGGGTCACTACCCGGACTTGGAAGTCGTCCTAGAAGTTGGGCCGATCTGTCACACTACCACGAAAAACACTCCAACACCTGACAGCCACGGCGTCGCGGTAGCATTTAAGCAGACTTTAAGCTGACTTCACGGTCGTCAGGTTGAGAATAACTCCGATTGCTTATTATAGCTTTGACTTCTTTGCCGTGTACGTAACCTCTTTGGCTGCTATAGATAAAGCCCACATTTTTCGCTTCATCATTACCTTCCCGAAAAGTAGAGATCTGATCCCTCTCGGTTGGAGACGTGCATGTACCCACAGTCTCCGAACATCAATGCATGACAATTGGTGCTCGATTTCACTGGAATGTTCACGTTTTATAATAGGGGATCTTCCTAAAGATGACTCCGTGGAGCGCAGCTTACACAAGCAGTTGGCGGAACGAGTAGCAATTGATTCTGGCTGTTCCGAACTATAGACTGCAAGATTAAATGAGTGATTGCTACTCATTGATTGATTCATTGGCTATAGGAGTTTCTCGTTTGTGTAGTTGGGATAATAACCAGGTTTTATCTGTATTGCGTATGTAAATGTCGCCAAGGCCAGCACAAACCGGCGTAAACTGTCTGTCTGTCACACTGATGTCTTATGATCGGTTAATGATTTGTAGACAGACGTGATGGAGACGCTGGAGAAGGACCATGGATTCTCCGAGGAACAGTTTGACCTTATCCAAATGCATATCCGTCGTTTCTGCCTTTCCTGTGAGTCGATGCTCTGTTTCTTCTCCAGTTTTGTACTTATCTAGCCAGAAAATTAGGGGAGTGGTAGGTCTCAGGTATGCTCATGAGTGTCCGTCATATTTCTGTACTATAAATCACTTTAGTCCCCGTACTGCACGATCACTAGTTAATGTTATTCGTAGCAGCTACGTTCTGATGTCATGCGAGAGGTAAAGCGACATCTATGCATGAATGGAAACGGATGTTCGAATCCCGGGTGTCTGTATGAGTAAGGAAAAAGAAGACTGGTTGAGTACCGGGCCAAGTTGTTTATTATTCTGAGCCTTTGAACCCGCGCTGGAGTCCGTCATCAGAGATAGTAGCGACAGCAAAACAAGTGACAATTATAGAGGGTAGTACCCAATCAGCGGTTAGTGACGCAGATGTGGAGGTGACTGCGTAGGGCTCTGTGTGCGGCGCCAGATTGATACATCGATTGACTGAGTTCTCATCCGAGGCCCAGGCTTCAATCCTCGGCCTGTCTTGCTTTTGGCATGGGCGAATATCTTGGCGGCTGCGAAGTTGAACCCATGACACGTTTCGAATGTATGGGCAGCCACAGATAATTCGTCGCCCCGTTACATAGCCAGCTTATGCTCATCTGTGTGCTATCCTAGCACGCCCTCAGTCTGACCTGTGTACTTGCAAGGATAATTTGGGCACGCCATGCTGCTCCTTGGCACTTAGTTGGTCCTTAATTTTCATGATTCTGCTGCGCATAGTAGCTCTGGATCGGTAAGCAATCCTAACATCTAGTTCCAAAGTAATGCGCCTAGTCGCTTTTGTTACGTCCTCGGTCTACGGCAGCGCATGCCATATCCCTGCTGGTAATTCTGTTTGGGTCCGCCGGGGACGAAAACGTAAGCGTCGGCGTATCAGCGCCTTCGGATAGCCATTTCGCGTAAATTAGTCGCGGAAATACCGGGCCTCGTGTTCTTTTTCCTCTTGGTCGCTGCCATGCGTTTAAATCCGTTTGAAGAGCGTTATCACACAGCTTATTTTGTTGGCCACCGGATGGTTGCTATGAAAACTGAGAAGCTGTGTGGTGTTCGTTGCCTTCCTGTATACGGTCGTTTCAAGTTCGTCGTTTGAACTTCACCAAACAGGCACACCAAGAGTAACTGCTGCTCCTGGTCTTCCCTCGTTACTTGTATGCTAGGGAAGACTGCATTGAGCAGATTGTGGAAATCCTGCCGCATGTTCTTCCTGGCTGCAACAAACGTGTGGTTAACGTAAGGGTGCCAAAAGACCGGCTTATGATGCATGAAGGCAGCCTTTTCTAGCTTCTTTAGGACTAGTTCTGCCACTAAAGCGGAGATCAGGGAGCCTATTGGAGTTCCCCTGATTTGCTCATTGGTTTATCCAGCAAGAGTGGAGTGATTTTTTGCGAACATTTGAACAGTCTCATAAGGTGCTCAATTTTGAGTAGATTTTGAATCTTGTCGTAGGGCCAATACCCCCTAGCATTTTCGTCTGTTCTGTTGCTGATACTGTCTCTGACGATGGGGTCCTGCACGAGTTTGAAAGTTCGGTTCACGACCGACCTTCCTTATTTGTATGTTTGAAAATTGAGGTAAAATGCATTCCGAGATGGTATAGTGAAAACAAGAAAGCTGTTCGTGAAAGTTGAGTTGCACTCGTACGTGACACTAACCCGTCGTCAGATAAGGCGAATGAGGAAATATGTATATGATTATTACACAGGAACATTTGGGGACACCAAGAATATATCAGCAGATAGGCGTCCGTGGGGGGTTATTGTGCCTGGCGTTACGATTGGTGCTGAGGGTGGGATTAGATGGGGATTTTAAGTTATGGTTCGCCGTATTGCGGGAAGGGGGAGGGTAGCGAATCAGTAAGATTCTTGCTGGCAGTGTAATCCCATCACCAGTTGATAGGATTGGGCAACTGATTGGTGTAGAAGGAGCGAGGCGGAGACTGGGGAGTCCATCCCAATGGCAAGTCAGCACATTCCTTGATTACCATACGGATCAAAACAGTGGTCAGATTAAAGAGGCCACTCACGCGCACAGCTAGCTGCCGTTTGTTGATACGGTTTCAAAGTTTTCGAACATTATATTCAACACAATTACAAGATCACCTAACGGGTGGTACGCAGCAAATGACGTTAGTTTGCCCCTCTTTAGGTTTCGGATCCTTTGCACATATCGAGGACGCCAACTTTTGAGCAATGCCAGAACGCAACAGATGGTCCTTCCATGTAAGGCATGAAGGCAAAATTCCACAGCACATTTTCTCCATGAGAACTGAAATTTTCGGTTGGCTCTGAGGTTCGAAACCGTTTCAACAAGGGGAAGGTGTTGGGATGTAGTGTGGACCGCGCTGTTTTACCGATGATTTTCGTTGTACACGTATGACCGAATAGGTCCATGTGACGACGGAGTGTCCTAAATCAGCGTGGGCAGGGGTACGGAAATGCAGGGCGTATTTTGGCGATCCTGGCACTTGTTCGGCAGTCGCAGCGCAATGGATCGCAAGTGACCGACAAGATATGTGGTGTGAAGGCGGGGTCGCAGCGGGAACAGGTTGGAACTGATTTCAAATTGATGTTGTCGATGTTGGTGGTGGTGTTGGGGAAGAGTTAATGGGCTTTCTTCCTCAGTGTTGCTGATAATGAAGACTGTTCCAGGGGTAATGTGCTGGACAGGCTGTCGTGCCGGTGAATCCGAAGATGTCTGAGTCCCATGCCTACTCCGAACGTCATTTGTTAATGCAGGCATCACCAGAGGCAGAGTCAGATAATGGCGGTGGATTGCCCAGATGTTGCAGCATTTACTGGATGTAGTTACTACATGCTTATTACAACTGGCAGCTCCCGAGTGCATCACGGCTCGACTGGCCAGGTGTTTAAGTATGCAGTTGCCATGCGGTTTCTATGCGCCTGTGTGCCGGTTAAGATTATCGGCTTCCACGCCCATTACTCGCACTCGAGCTGCTGACTGCTGGATTTTGTCACCCACGTGGACTCTTTGGCAGTTTACCTCACCGAGATTGACACCAGCGACAGTGGTTATCCGCAGGCTCTCCTCGCGGCTAATTACTCTGTCTACGCAGAGTCTCGTCGCCGAATACGGAGAGGGGAGGTCGTTGCGCCTGCTGATTGTTTGAGGACCGGAAAACAATGACTCGAGCAGTTCGCGGCTCATGCGGTTGTCGCCTGTAGCAAGAATTTCTGCTTCGTCGAACTTGTGGTTGGGCCCTGTCGAATGAGCCGCGACTTGGGAGCTGGCGTCGTTCCTCACTGCTGCTGCGTGGTCGATCATCCGCGTCCGGAGTATTCCGGTTTTTTCCGACTAGTTGCTTTGCCCAAAACTGCACCAGACCCGGCACACGGCTCCAAATGTTTACTGCCGTGGCAATAGGTCTTTCGACCTCATGATCTGGCCTTCTGGTTGCCTTCGGTCTGGCACCCTTCACCTGCTCGTAGATTGTTCCGTTGGACGTAAAGTATGTCTTGAAATAGAACTTCAGGAGCTGGAGGAGTTGGGTGTGTCCAAGGCGATTCTCCGTTTCATCGTACTTGTCTCGTAGGAGTAGTCCGATAATATCGACTGCTAGGCCCCATTTACGATTCTCCAAGAATTGTATTGACAACCCGACTGTCGAAATTCAAACCTCTGTACCTTTCTCACTTGTCATTTGTGTTATGCAACGACAGGCTGTAGTTGAGAAGCCGTCGCGAAATTTTCTGGTACCATTAAATTCTGCTGTCCTTGCTTGCTTTAAATTCATTCCGGGGAACTATTGCTTCAATTTTGTAGTGTTTGAATTTTACGGTCAGAAATTTGAGTCACCGAAACAGCCATTTTGCCAGTCCGTAAGTTGGAGTACATTTGAGTGAGTCGATGGGCCGGAGAGGGACATCCTTTTTGTGCACCCTGGGAAGGTCGCCGAAGCGTCCAAGGCCGTATCCTGGGCCCTTGCCCTGCGTCGGTCGACCAGTGGTATTGCACTCCAGTTCTCCAATGCCAACAGCGTCGCATTAGTTTCTCGTCCGTGTCTTTTTTACGGGGTTGGTTGCGCAAGTGGCATAGGACTTGCGGTCCTCCAGTAAACTTTGGGCCTTCCGAAGGTAGTCTATCCTGTCAGAAATAACCCTTACCTGACTCTGCCTCTGATGATAGATTCGAGTGAAAATCCGAAACGTCGGCGAGCACCCATGGCGAAATCTCCGTAGTAGGCGAGCGTCGTCCATTCTCACCAGGTGGCCGCTACGTCGCAGTTTCAGTTGTCTCAGCATGGCGTGGATGCTGAGGATTCCGGTCCGTTCCAGGACTTCCTTATCCGAGATCCAGTCCTGCCATTTCAGCCTCAGTATTCTGTGGAGGCAGCCGAGATGGAAGTGGTTGAGCTTCCCGGTATGGCTTGTGTAGACGGTCCAGGTTTCCGCCCCATAAATAAGTGTCGTCAAGATGACGGCCGTGTACATCTTTAGTTTGTTGTTCAGTTGAAGGCCGTGGCGATTTCACACGGAGGCTTGCAGCCGGCCGAAGGCCTGGTTGGTTTTGGAGAGCTGACGGGAAAACCTCGTCGTCGATTCTTATGCTGCGCGAGTGTGCTTCCTAGATAGGCGAAGTCGTCCATGGTTTGGAGTTGGTTGCTTCCTACCGCTATAAACAAACTCACGACTACGTTAGGAGTTGAGACGGTTAGTCTCGACGACATTTTATGAACTGTTAGTGAATTGTTTGATGACAGCTAACAAGCCGGATACGGCCTTTCCAGTCCCTTTTTTCTTTGTCAATGGTACTTTTCGAAACGTAACTGTTTCTCCCTCCACTTACCTTTTCAGATGGGGCGGCACTTTTCTATGTGTCAACTAAAGAGGATCGTAATTGTGATCTCCTGAATAGGTACCTTCAACATCGCGTCTACGGATTCCCTTTTACTCAAAGCGCCTATGTGGTCGAAAAGGATTGCATTTTCGTGTAAGCCTATATGTTCATCTCTCCTGCTCCCGTATGCATGATCTTCCGATCGGCGACTACCAGATCAAGTCAGATAAGCCTTCATTCTCTTTAATGAAACTGACGGCTAAAACATTGAGATTGTTGTCAGTTTATACTGCAAAAACCTCTGAAACTCAGAAACGAGCCAGGCCAAGAAAAAACATGTGCCAGGGGGGTGACATCGAGCCGCCGATCCACCGGTTTGGCATTTGGCACCAGCTGACTCTCTGGATTTTCCACATTTCCGTTTTAAGATTCATCACTCGTCTCACAAACGGTTCCCGGTGGGTCCTAGAGGACGGAACAAGTAAGGCGAGTTCTGAGCTGGAGGTGGATGAATGCATCGGCTGCGTGTTTCACAGCGACGAGTTTTCGGACTCCGTCATGCCCGTCACACGTAACTAACAGTCGTCGGGATTGTTGACGTCTTTGCAGTGTACGAATCCGTTTATCATGAGCCTTACGGCGGGTAGTAGTTAGTCAGTGCGCTAATAGAAACATCTTCGCCGTGGTCATTGCGTACTGTTGCTTCACTAAAGCCTGATTTCTAGTCCATAACAATCACTACCAACCGCCCGATATTCAAAATGACGTTCAATATGGTTGCATTATGTCGTTCATCTCTTTCAATTCCACTTTTAACTACATCCTCCAAGAGTCCGAAGCGGTTTAAGCGGTGTCGACTTTGCACCCTGAACGCCGACTGACCGACTTCGACTATGTTGGTGATATTGCCCTGCCAGCGTCAAGCTATGACGACCCCAATAAGTTGGTATCTGAGTGACCGAGGTCGCTAAATAAGTTGGTTTATCTATCAGGGCTAGGTTGACTGATCTGTTTTAATACTGCGTTTGCGTCCAGGAAAAGATGCCCCATAGGATTAATGATTGTCAGCTCGAAGAAGTGGACAATTGCAACTATTTCGGGATGATACCTCCGCCAAAGGGAGCGAATAATATCGAAGTCTTGCGCTGCCCGCAAGATTGTCTTAAGTCTTGGAAAGTGTCCATAGAGCCGACTCGAGCATCTGTCTGGTTATTCCTCCTGTGCGGTTGGGCATGCTGAACTGCTCACGTGGAAGATAAACAAAACCAGAGGTGTTTGACCACCGTTGTCCGTGAATCCTCTTTCGAGTGAAGTAGGCCAACGTTTCCGGTGAGACAGTCTTCACTCGCTCTGGGAACAAAGGGCGCTGTTCTTGACCCGACGCTGCCGTTCACTTTCAGGCGACGACACAGTCGGCTTACGATCTGAACCAACATAGTTTGTAATGACATGGTGGGTGTTCTTTGCCTTACTATATTCAGCCTCCGTTGCTGAGCAAGAGAGTGGACCAGGCATTCCGGATCTACTGCGACTGATCCGTGACACTGTGTCTGTCCAAATCAGGTGTGATTACAGCTACGACATGCACAAATAAGCCAACACTTCCCTTCACCCTTTTAGAAGCCATCATCGCTTACTAAGTGACGGACCAATTTTCGGACCATATCGC
>CACRXP010000109.1:568936-592769 GCA_902702965.1 Spirometra erinaceieuropaei | reverse complement strand
TCGACGAGCAGGTAAGCACTGAAGTGCAAGTGGCCTATTTCTCAGCGAAGTTTAACAGCGCTTCGGTAGGTTTTCACTCCGGTAGGACTGGATTTATCTGAAAAGGTCCTTGTCACACCGAATGGGGCGAAGCGCACTTGTGCACTACGGTAATAAGGACCCACTGGCAACTTAGTATATATGTCGGCAGAGTTTTCAGGAGGCACCGACGTTTGAGACCTGCCCCACTGGATTCAACACCAACTCTATAATCCTAGAGGTAATCTCTGGTGGACATTGCCGTCATGTTCTAGAGTTGGTGGAAGAAGTCTTTGCGGTACCCAACTCGAGCTGTCTGGCCGAAGAACTCCAGGGTTTCGGAACTGATACTCTAATTGGAGCGTCGTTAGATAAATCCAGGAGCCCTTAGTCGCATTGCGGACAGGTTTGATTGATGACACTTTGCTGCAAAGCGAGACCGCATTTCTTGGTTAAAGGACCCAGCTGTTTTGCGTTGCTGTAATTTCATGACATCGAGGTGTCTTGTTCATTGCCTTTTTGGGGTAAGTGAAACTTTAACTTCCAGTTGCGTTCAGATGAGAATGTAGCGTGAGGTCAGAATAGGGTCGGATGTGGTTATGTAGCCTCAACTGAGGCAAACAAACCTCAGCCGCCTGTAATACGGGACCGGTGGTAATAGGGGTTTTGACAGCTGGGGCCGGGGAACGTACAGGCGACGAGGCGAAGTAGTTGTATGCAAAAGAAAAGCCATTGGGAATGCGCGGTTGTACTTTGAGTGGTTGAGAAATAGTTGCGCTAACCCCTAATTCTAAACCCTGACCCCTAAGCATAACCCCAACCCCAACAGTATTGTGTCCACTAGGTGGGGCTACCAAACCACATCTTACCCAGACTAGATCCTAAGGAGTTACAATTCATGCGAAACAAATGCCATCGGCAAGCACTAGGCATGGACATTCGAATGAGCGACGGTAGAAAAGACGGCGAGATGGTCGAAGCGTATTTATTGTCCCCTTACAGACTTGAATCAACCGCGCCCTTCCTCAGGTCTCTTCAAAGCGTCTGTATCGTCTTCGGCCGGGCTGACCAGGGTATTTGCTGACTGTCTCCCTATAAAGAAAGAAAGGTACAATGCACAAGCATTAGGAAAAGTCTTGTTGCGTTACAACAACATGGTTTGACCCATGCGCGTTGCTAGTTCCAGCATTACGCATTGGCCTTGCTATCATGAACCTACTTACAAAGTCTTGAGTCGACCAGAATGTCGTCAATCTGTCTGTCCATACGACCATTGCTCTCCAAACTAGCGGCATTCCTGGAATTGCGTTGTGGTCACGATCAGCAGGTTCTGGTTAACAAAACGCAACATTCTCCACTTTTGCTTATTTCAACTGATGTTGGTGTATAGATTGAGACTGTGTGGATGTTACTGAAGTGCCACACCAGTCGTTCCATTAGGTAGCTGGTCTTTGGGTGGTTTCCGCGCGATCGGTGCACGATTCGTCTTTTGTGAGTATGATGCCCATGCCATGTCCGGCAGAAGAGTCGCGTGGGTCGCCGAGATATGGGTTGAGGTGGGAGTTGACCTCCGGAATCCTGACGACCCCCGAGCCTGAGTCGGGAATTTGGACTTCCGGCAGGCGACCACCATCCGTGTTGCACTGATTAAGATTGCACGCTGTAAGAATTTGAGTACGAGGCTAGAGAACCGTTCACTTGTTCCCGTTTCCCATCGCAAAGGTCCGTCCTTCATCAGGACTCTGGTTCTCATGCTACTCGCCCGCGCTCCTGAACCAATATTATGTAGCGAGTCAGCTACCGCGGACCTCGTGTCATGAGTCCGTAATATTTGACTCGGACATTCTCACGAATTTGGAAGCTTTAGGTACAAGCGGGTCCGCAGCGGCCGTCCGGCTTGTTAGCTGAAGTTTGCCTCCTCTGGATCATTAGCGGAAGAACTTAGCCGCGAGGCAGCGGTGGCAAAAAGTCTGCATGACGACGGCGCATGATGGCCATGTCATAGTGCCATCATCAGACTTTTTGGTATTTTATAAGGCAGTCGGCGCGCCAGACCTCAGCTCTCCGCGCCTCGGTAACGTCCGCCAAAAAACGCGAACTCAGGACGATGCCAATGATTTTACAAGTATACCCTGACAGATTCGTTTTTCTTGGGCAGTCCTTAATTTTCATGCTTAAACCTAATTTCCGTATTCGGAAACTTGATCACCGCATCATTTGCAACAGCAATAGCAATAATAAACGGAACATAAACCACAAAGATGGAGATTTTCAAACAGGACAGGCTAGCTGAATGCATTTCGCCTATGGAGTGTCTGCCACATAATCCTCTAACTTTTCCTTGATTTGATGGGCCTCAAACCATTTGGTATGTCTCCTAGACTGTTAATACCTTCAAGATTCACTTTTATGTTCGTTGACAGTGATTATACAGGATCCTATTTCGAACCAAGTAGATCAGGCATGCCCAAAAGGGCGTCCTGGAAAACGTTCGTTCGGCTTTAGCAATGCCCTCTACAATGTGTCACTTCAAGATTTCAACCCCCTTGACTGAATTCGTTTGATTCTAAAAACTGATAGGCGCCTGTCTGCCTCACACAGGTTTTTCTCATGAAACTTTCGGCGATGATTCAGCGAGATGCTGCCAACACAACCGGGGGCGCCGCAGGCGATGGACCTACCGCCGACACCACCCACGGTTCTTCCGGCGTTTTCGACCAACTGGGTTCCGTTGTCGGAACGCCTGGAAGTCGCCCGTCCAGTGGAACCTCAAGAACCCCCACTCCTAGTCGTCCAAAGGTAGGCCGCTTCGCAGCTTATACCTCACTGATTGTAGCGGTATGGCTGCCTCTTGTTGCTACGATAACCCCAGCCCCTAAGGTAAATTGTGAACTGCAGTCAATAGGGGCCACAACATTCTTCCATGATTGAGGTTCGGATTTTCTGACGATCGTTTATTTGAGTAGGATTGCCGCTTCTATCTTCTTGCACCTAGCTACTACTTGATGTCTGCGTCCACCAGAGGGAAACTAGCTGGTGGGCAAGCGAACCTGAATCCAGTTGGGCTGCAAGAGCCTGAGCGATCTACACCTCGCTCTCGGCGACTGTAATACTTTGTCAGTCCTATCCTTTTTAAACGAATTGTCACAAGCTGCCTTTTTGCATTCCCGTCAAACTGAACTCTTTTTAGTTCGTCTCCTTTTAGGAGCAGTCCGGTATGTGTTCCCTCGGAAACCCCTATGAGTATTTTTCCTAGTTAATGCTTACTGGGAAAGGTCATTTCGCATGTGCACAGTGCTGTACTCTGCCACCTCTAGTGCCAGGTCCTTTGGTCTTGGTGGTTCCTCGTTGGTATGGAGTCAAAAGGCCTTTTATGTTCGGGTTTACAGACCATTTTGTTTTGCTTTTACTACCTTGTCCCTTTGGATTCGCAAGGCGGTGGGCCTACGTACTCCTTTTGAAATACATGTAAAATACGTTTTTTTCTAATAAGGCTGAACATGAAGGAAGTCTTTGTACAGCCATCAATGATCCTGACTTTTAGCCGTGTGAACTCACGCCTTCGGAGACTATTAAGGTAGGTAAGTGTACTCTTCTTAATGGTGACCCAAGTAACTTACGATTGGTTCAAATGAGGGGGAAGATATTACCAAACTCTCTTTTTTTTATAAAACTGCACTAGAAGGTATAGGACGCAAACGAATTTATTCCAAAATAACATTGAAACACACGTGTCTTATGGGCAGTTAGTCATTACAACGGGCCTCTCCGTCCCTCGTTTGTTAAGTCCCTCTGATTACATCGGATCGCATCTTCCTCTTCTTCCGATATGCTGGGTTTGTCTTTGCCCAGGGAGCCTTAGCGCTTGTATAAACGATTTATGCGAGCTCAAGGTTGGTTTGACTGACCGTATGGCTACTGCCTCTACATTTACAGGTATACGCTGATGCAGGAACTTGGAGTATCTCACCGACCTTTTATAGATGACTCGGAATGCTTGGTTGACGTCTACCCGGTGGCCGCTGTCAACCAAGTGAGCCACATTGCGCTAGAGATGGACTTTTTCACACCTTGAATTAGCCAGGCAGTTGGTGAGGCAGCAGGCCTTGCTTCGTTCCTGGCTTAGCGGGACCAAACTATAGAATTCTGTGGATTGCCCTGTCCATGTTTTCTTACGAAATACACTCCTACTAATTGTTCCATCCGGCCAGGAGTGGAAGGCACTCCCTGTTCTCTTTTTTCCTAGGTGAATTTTAACGCTGGATGAGCCTGATTCACTTTATGCAGGAGGATGTTCAAATCAAACTTTTCATCCGCTAGTGCAAAAATGTCATCAACTTATCGAGCGTGAGAATAAAGGTCCTTTGTAATTAGGCAGAGCTGGTTTTTCTCTAGTTTTCCCATGAAGACATCAACCAGTAGAGGTCCAAGAGGTGATCCCATCGCTACGCCGTCGATCTGGTGGTAAAATTGACCATCGATTCTGAATTGTACACTTCACGTGCAACGAAAGATCAATTCTTGTCGGCATTCCGATTGGGAAATCCTACCTTACAATGTCGTCATATAAGAATTCTATCGTTTCCGTGAGAGGAACGTTAGTAAATAAAAACGCGATTTCCTAGGCGTAATTGTAATATTAATTATCGGGCTGCATAATGCCAAGATATTTCAGTCACGCCGGGATGCCGACGTTTGGACAAGCTTCTTCCCGGCCGCCTGCATAAGCTACATTAAGAAATGACTACATACGTAGTAGGAATTTTTCCTATTGATTTTCAGTGCCCTTATAAATTCAAATATACTTCATAGAAAACGTGCACAAAAATACCCGTCCCCTTACTCTTTTGGTAAAGGACTACGTCTTCCTTGAAATTTTATACTTGGGGTAGCATCATTCGGTTTTGGTTTTTCCTATGCCTAAATAGTTTTGAGCCCGATCTGCCCGTTTTATTAGGCATTTCAGTCTTTAAAAATCTCATAACTAGAAACTTAAAAACCGAAAAATACTATTTTTCCGAGTATGAAATTCGAGGACGCAATTTGCTGCGAATTGAGTACAAGAAAAAATATTTTTTGCGCAGTTCTTCTATAAATAGGTTTGAATTTGCAAGGCCGTCGAAAATCAACAGGAGCATTTCATGCTGTCTAAGTAGCTATTTTTACAGTGAATTTATGCAGGCGGCCAGGAGGGATCTTGTCCAAATGTCGGCATCCCTGTGTGAGTGAAATGCCTTGGAAGTATGCTGCATGACGATTAATATTACAACCCTACTTATGTAGTCTTTCGGAGCGTGCCTCTGAGTTCGCATACCCATCTTTACCTAATCTCCCATTTGACTTTGCTTACTCCGAAATTAGGCTCTCCTGATCGGCAAACTCATCTTGTATACCCCTTATCGGTCCTTTACATCGTGATCACTTTTGGGAGCTGCACTCAGCTGTGTCTGTTATATATGACAACGCCGAGGTTCTTTTGAACATTGACAGTTCTTATAAAGACCACGTTGAAGTAGTGTTCTGAACGTCTCACCGTCTAACAGAATCCAACGTCATCGTTGCACGTTTCGAAGCGTTGAACTTTATACACCATTATCCACTTCAGTTATGTAGACTACATATATTTGCAGACAAAATGTTATTACCGTCAAAGACAAGGGAGACCGGGATGGCCATTTCTGTCTTATTAGCCGTCGTCAGTCAGTCATACTCAACCCCGAAGTGTGGAACACCTGGGGCTCGATCCAGCGAGCTGTTAGTTAGAAGTCCAACGTCTCTAACTACTGAGCCACAGGCTCGTTGTCTTGTCAGTTTCGATGCGGAATGTACAATGGTAGAGGGACGCCCACCGATCGTTTCTACGGAACTCACTCGTCCTGTTGTACCGATAAGGCAACGAGCCCGTGGCTCAGTGGTTAGAGGCGTTGGACTTCTAACTAACAGCTCGCTGGATCGAGCTCCAGGTGTTCCGCACTTCGGGGTTGGGTTTGACTGGCTGAGGACGGCTAATAAGCCAGAAATGACCATTCTAGTCTCCCTTGTCTTTGTCGGTAATACCATTCTGCCTGTATCAGTCTCCGCTGCGCGGCTGCTGGTTATGCCCGAAAGAACACAACGGGACGAGCGAGTTCCGCATAAACGATCGGTGAGCGCCCCTCTACCACTACCTATATCTATTTACAGAGTTATAAGGTCGGTCCTTTTCATGTTAGTCTTCCACAAAATTGACTTTGTTCATCAACTCATTTGGTTAAAATGTGAAAAGGAATGACTTTAGAGCGGATCTTTAAGGGGTACTGTTTTTAGCAGTAGACCACATGGATGCATCTCTCTGTCTGCTGCTCTCTCGAATAACCTATTTCAACCTTCTTTCTACATTCGTCTTTTTACTCAGACAGTGTTCACTTACCAATCTTTATAGTGCATCCGCTACGAAGAACTCACTTAATCGAATTTCCGTGTCATCTGCACTGCCATATCCTGATATATTTATGTCTATGTCTCCTTTGTTTAGGCTTGTTACTGTCCCTGTTTTTTGACTATCTGTCCCACCGCCTATTAGCTGGCGATAATCTGTGCGTAATTCCGAATTCCGCACTTTCCTAGCGAGCCATGTCTCAGTTGGAGTAACTGTCTGAATTTATAAGAAAGAGACTGATTTTCAGTTCTCCGAGCCTGCTGGAGAGACTTTGTGTGTTTGTGTAAACTATGTGCAATTTTGCTAGGTCCATTTTCATGCGCCTGTTGAATCTGGGCCAGAAGTTTACGCCTCCTGCTCAGGGCATAATTTTTAGATTTTTGAGCCAGTTTGGCTCACTGCTCTTACAATATTGCGCCAACAGAAAGGCCTAATGTGGTTCATGCCAACTGTCTATTGTTGATTCGTGGATCTTGCCGTAGGGCAGTTTTAATGACAAGTCCTATTATCAGTTCATTCAATTTATCCGTCTCTCTGAGGGAATGTTCCCATTGAACACAACGTCGTAGTGGCTTTACCCTAGCGCCGATACTCCGCGTGTTCTTTCATTTCGAAGATGACTGTCAACATTATTGCGTCTTTGGTTTCCTCACCCGACTTATCAAATCTGTCAATCCCGATCACATTTGTTCTTGTGGACAGGCTTATTTTGGATTCCCGATAACAGGACTTTGTAAATACCCTATGGCGTGTTTACGCTGCATTGTAGTCTCATTTTGGTGAGTTGTTTTTTTTATTCAAGCGGCCTCTTTAAAAGCGTTTTGATTGAGATTACATCGTGGTCCACGCTCCTACGGGCATGTTCATTCTGAGACGCACTTTTCTGCGTGGAAAACTGATCGATCCCCGCCTGACTCATTCTCGCTAAGGCTTCCACTTTGCCTAAGATCTGAGGAAAATTTGAAATGCCCAGGCTGATTTCCGTCTCATTTTCTAAGATTGAGATCTGTTTACGCAAGTAACTCAATTTTCATATCCGCCTTCTTTCAGAACTTGTTTACATTCGCTCGTTTTCAATTTACGCCCCCTGTCTATTGCGAGACTTTCCCATTGCGGTCTTCTACTCGGGTCAGAGTTCATAGCTCGTGGCCGTCGCTTCTAATTTGTTAAACTGTGTCTATATAGGAGTCTTCAGTTGGCATTTACTTCCCCAGCTCCTACTTCGTTCCAATTTATTTTCGGAAAATTATTCTTGGTATCTCTGTGAAATATGCATTTTCCAACATTTTACCAACTTCTACCTGTAAAGTGATTATATTCGAAGTAGACAGCCGGAGACAGCTGTTACCTCCGTCTGCTTTTTACCTCCCCACATTTGGTAATCAATTTCCCTGACCTGCCTATAAACCTAAAACGACTTTGTCACTGGGAACCCGTATTGTGTCAAGTTTAGGTCCCGCCCATAGCATTTGGTGTGTTTGGTGGAATAAGCCTTGAAGACCTATATGGCAAGAGATCGTTTAGCAGCCTCAATGGCCGAATTAAGCAAAAGTGCAAATTCTTCGATATTTCTCTTCCGTTTGTAAACCCTCTTCGCTTCTGTGCTTAGGTGCAGGCTCCTTAGGGCATTCACGTTCAGACTTGATCCGTTTTCCACGCATGTAAAGATGCTGCATCGCCGGGAGCTATATTCCTCTTTTTTTTAAATATATATTCAGGGTGCTGTAGGTGGCAGTGGAAGCTCCGGAAACTCATCGGAGAACGTGCTCGCCAGCTTCTTTAACAACCTTTTGAGCAAGCGTCCGACAGCAGCTGCACCAGCCTCATCTACTTCTAGTGACCTATCGGGTATGCGTTTAAATACCCACGTCCGTCCTGCTTCAGTTTCATTTATTATAAGTCTCATATGTGGCCCTTGTCCGTGTTTCCAGTTAGTATATACCCTGTTAGGATACTTTTTCTGCCTAAGAAGCCCTTTGAGTTTTATTGGAATGCCGTTTCTGAGAGCCTATTCAGAAGAGGATTTTTTCCCGCAAGGTTAACACTCTTAACTCATGCACATACAGCACTTCCTGTTCCCGTCGAATGTATGTGTACGTTGGGCGGATGACCAGTGGCCTCCAGTCAGTCATCGTTGCGCTATGGCCTAAAACAGGGATTCCGGCTCCGCGAAACTTCCGCGTTCGTCATACGAGTGCGGCATGCGTAAAAATAGTAGTATGAAGAGGCTGGACAAAGCGAAAAGAATGATAATGTTCGCATAGCACAGTCGTTTGCAACTGCACCTATCTCTGATAGCCAATTTTGCCTGTATTTTAGAGGTGACGCAAAAAAGCGTCGAAATAGACGACCTTTTTCGCAATAAACGAGTCGACATTGACGCCTCGAACATGAGGATATGAAATCGGACCCGGGGCCCAATGTTCGAGCTTTCTTGTGCCATCTCTACAAACGAGCAACGTGGCAGCTTTGAATGCCGTTATCTCAACGTTTTCCCCACGTTTCTCGAAAAGCAGTACTGCTGTCATTCGACCCCATTCAAAAACGGAAGTAAAATGGTTTCTTCCAAGTCTCGAACTCTTATTAAAATATGTGTTTGTGGTTCAAGGTCTCCGCTGAAGCCATGAGAGACATTTTAGCTCCCATGGCGTATGTGTAGTTCTTACCTCAATGTGTTCACGCGGTGTTTAATTGGCGTACCTGGCACACCGACCGCCTTCATCTTCCGGGCATCGGCACCTATTGTTCAGATACCGAGTTCCTTATTCGCCGCCCTCCACTTCAGTGCCGTGCTCCCGCATATACTCCGCCTTCAAGTGCGTTTCATTTGGGCGATTTCTTTTCATACCCTGTTCTGATTCCACGTCTCGTCTGCTGTTTCAGCCGACCGACAAAATCTCACCAACACGGAAATACATTCGGAGCTGGAGCGGTTAGCAAAGTCTCCCAAGGAGGGCCTTGAGAGCATTGCGAACGCTGGACAGAATTCCAGCCCCCAAGCCGACTGACGGGTCAACAGGCGCCATGCGAGGCGTCGTCTGGCCGTGATATTCTCGTCATAAAACCTAAATTGCTTCACCACTGTCACTTTTTACTTGACTCTGCCTTCTTTCTGTTCACTCGTTTTTAAAGCCAGAATTAAACTTTCTAAGCTTTTCACATCTCCTCCTTTATTTTTATCTTTGTCCGACTTCACACTTTCAGTTATACTGTGTGCTATCCAAAACTTCGGCCAAATCGCAATTCAGCAGAGGACGCGGGCTTGTTATTCACTTTTTTCTTACACTAGGCAGAACTAGGTACAGAAAGTAGGATTTTGAAGTTGTCATCCGGCATGCTCAGGCGCTCTCTCCCTCCGTTCGAGCTGTTTATCTCAGGGGTTCGAAATGCGTGAAAGTTTTGGATCGGACAGCCTGTATTAAGTCTTCCTGGCCAAATCGACCGCACCAGCCGGATTTCTGTGTCCTAGGCAATAATTGTTCGGCCCGCAAGCAGCTATGGGTACACTCCACCAGCCGGCCTCGTACAACTGATGTACGGTAGATGTGCTATTCCATGAAATGACCGAAATTCTGGAATGTGTCTCCGAAAGACTACCTAAGTAGGGTTGGAATATTAATCGTCGTGCAGCGTACTTCCAAGGCATTTCACTCACTCAAGGATGCCAACATTTGGACAAGATCCTTCCTGGCCGCCTGCACAAACTCACTTTAAAAATGGCTACTTATGCACCGTGAATTGCCCCTAATGATCTTCGATGGCCGTGAAAATTCAAACACATTCATGGAAGACATGTGCAAAAAATATGCTTTCTTGTACTCAATTCGCAGCAAATTGGGTCCTCGAACTTCATACTCGGAAAAATAGTATCTTTCGGTTTTTAGGTATGTAGTTATGAGACTTTTTAAGACTCAACCCAGAAGACAGGTTATTGATACTCCTTCCTGGTTATTACCTACTCAGACTCTTGCACGTTCGAGAGGTTTGAAGTAAAATCGCTGTTCGCACGATGAGATTTCGAAGGTGGAGGTGGCGTGCTAAAATTGCGGAAGCAGTTAAGCCTTCTGTGTTGTATAGCTGTGGTTGAAGGAAATGCAAACGGGGTGCCACTTGTACAATTGGACTAAGTAATGGCGTCATTCTGAAAATGGGATTTTCGAGCAGGAGTTGGCGCTCTGGAATTTTACAATTAAATTTGCGATGATTCTGTGCCGTGCGGGAAGAGCTGCAATTACGGCCGTATTTTGCCTTCTTTGATTTGGATCGCTCTTGAAGACCATACGAGCAAAATACTACTGGTACGTTCGGAATCAGTAAAAGCGGCATGATGAGGGTATTCGACCGCTCGCCTGCAAAATCTGCTAATCCTAGAAATGGAACAAAGTCCTCGAATGCCATGGTCCCCTCATGCACAAACGTAGGTAGTCAGTTGGTTTGGACTTTGCTCCTCCCAGGTATGGCATTAAAATCCACGACGGTTTGCCCTGATCTAACCACTTGATGAGGAGTGGTCGGTGACAGTAGCAGGACTTGCTCCTCACTCCATATATCGGACTACTGTGAGGCCGGTCGGATACCACCCGGGTGAGGGCGCCATTTTGCCCAAAAGTCTGCTACTCCACACAAACACTAGCGCAACTAGGCAGACTGCGTGGACTGAGTTGGGGCTCCAGACGGCAGCCTTCCAAGACACGGCATTTACGCACCGTGATAGTCTCAGACTCGGACCACGCATGCATCAGAGGAGCCGTATGGGGAAGGAACCGAGAAACACACTTCTCACTTGCGTGGGAGGCAGCAGTTAGGTACTTGTGATGGGTGATGGTGCTGCGTGGTGCGGAGTGTTGGTTGCGGAAGATGGGATGGTGTTGTGTAACCGACGGTTGTCTACCGCAGGTCTTTGTGAATGTGCATGTGGTTTAACAGACCCATGAGACGAGTGAATGTACGAAGGCAATGCAAACAGTGGAGGAGGATGCGGCTAGTGTAGGTTGGTGCTCCAGAAACTGATTCGCCAGCCTTTGTGAGATGGATCCGCAAGTGACCGACCTGGCCGCTATGTGAGATGAAGGTGCGATCGCAATGAGGACAGGTATGGACCGAGTCACACATCTGTGGTGTTGACGGTGGTGACGTTGATGTTTGTTAATGTGTCAGACATTTGTGCAGTGGTGGTGGGTACGGGGTCCGGCGCAGTGGATGTTGAGGCGACGTAGGGAGATGGCAGTGGGGGAGCAGGAGTGCGGTCAGTGTTGATTGCCGGCGCGGGGGGCGAGGCAAACGTGGACGGGGGAAGACATCAGGTGGTGTCGTCCGGCAGTTGAAGTTGGCTCGAAGATGTTCAGTAAGACCAATTGGTGCCCGGAAAGTCCGCTGTCAACGTGGGCAGGTCGAAGCGGTTGAACGCTAGAATTGCGGGCGGGCAGTTGAGCTTTGCGAGCTTCACGTTCGGCTTTGGCAGCGGTCATGCGGTTGGCTTCGTAGATTTCTGCGCCTGTCTTCACTATACTCCCCCAGGCCGGTCTTTCCCGGACAAGGTCTTCCTAGTCAGCCGGTTTGCTCTGCAGGGACTTCAAGGACGCCTTCAGAGAGTCCCTTTAGCGTCAGAATTAACCTCCTTGTCGGCGGGAACCTGTGCCGGCATTTCCATTGAAGAGTCTTTTGGGTAGACGCTCGTCCTCCATCCGCGCGAGATGGCTGGTTCAACGCGATTGCAGTTGCCTCTGCTTGACGTAGATGCCGAAGATTCCCGTCTGTTTTAGTGTGTTCGTGTCCGGCATCCGATCCTGCCACCTCAGCCTTAGTATCCGCAAAAAACAGCTGAGTTACGTACTTGTACTCATTGTACTTGGTACGGCGGCGATCATGCCTGTTCTAGCCGGCTTCGAAGATGTCCCAAAATGTATCTCTCTACGCGTGACGATCCGCGGCAGCCGATCTGCACAGTCCAACCCATTCCCTTCGCCAAGAACGGAGACCGAATAACGAGGCTCCAAGAACCACCTCCTTCTTTTGACGGACTTCGTCATGCCGAGTTTTGACTTGGTCCTCTCTTCGAAGTCTCCACCAAGGTAGCGGTATCGGATTGAGGGCAGTAAAACTGAACTCCTGAGGTGGAAGACGAAGAACATGCCCAAACCATCTCAGCCTTCCTTCTTCAATGGCCTGGGTTATCCATGAGATGCTGTCGCAGCGAGTGCGAACTGTCTTATATTTGAGACGAAGTCGGTGTACTCGATCGAAGGATGGTTCTCAAGCAGGGGTGGTAAAATCCCTCCTGTTTTCGTTCGTCCTCCACGCGCACAGCCCAACATTCTCAAACATAGAGAAGGATAAACCCGGACAGATGCACGGTACACGCGAATCTTAGTGGCGATGGAGATGTCACGTCAGATCCATAGGCATTTCTAAGGCTTGAGAAAGCCCGTCGGGCAGCATCAGTTCGAAAGACAATGTCGTCCTTACTTAACCCATTCAGCGGCAGCCTCACTCTGAGGTAGTTTAAACTGTCTACTTCTTGAAGTTGACAGCCGTCAATCTTCAGAGTTGCCCACTCATGATCAGGGCTGTAGCTGAAAAACACCTTCGACAGCATCGACGCAATATGCGACCCCATCCAGAATGCGGAGGGTAGGCCATCGTGCCTTACGGGACCGGTGGAAGTAGAGGGTTATATGGAAAGGGCAAATAAATGGGAAAGAAAGCGACGAAAATGAAGTTTTGGAAAAAATGTTCTAATTCCGTAAATAGGTGCAAACAGATCCGCGCACGGCATTGGATTTGACCCAAAAATCGAATACAAGCGAAATGCAACACGAAGAAGCCAAAGGAAGTTTAATATAGCGCCTACGCAATAAGACGCCAAGTTCAGAGATGAAGACTGCGAGATAGCCAATTGAAACAAAAAGACGAATGACTTTGGCGAACTCCATAAGAGTTAAGTGGGAACGTTGACCTAACGATATGACATAGTGATCCCGAACAGCGGAACACAGGGAAGCCGCCAAGGTGTCTGCAACGGTAAAGTATGCCAAAGTAGCGTGTATACCAACAGACAAATAGGCTGAATGTGATATTTAGACAAAAATATATACTATATTGAAAAAAGCCAATCAGTGTATCCAAACTAAACAACACTACTTTCATAAGAATCAGTAAGCTGTAAAAAGTAATATGCAAATATGGGTCGCATATGGCGTCCTTTCCCTTTGGTCTTCCCAGTATTTATGGATCAACCGACCGATTTAGCGACCTCGTTCACTCGTGACACCATAGACTAGAGATCACCAAAACTTGAAGCTAGTAAGGCGATATGATCGACATAGTCGAGATCAGTCTGTTGGCGTCCGGGTGCAAACTCGACACCGTCACCTTTGCGTAGGGCTTTCCCGAGAATCCAGTCAATAGAATAGTTTAGCAGAATGGACGACAGGATACAACCCTGTCGAACGTCAGACTGAATACCTAAAGGCTGGGAAAGGATGTTGCGGACCAGGACTCGTTCGGTGGTGGAGCGATAATAGGTCTTGAGCATGGCGACTATTTTTCGCAGTACGCCATCTATTGCCATTATCCACCATAGGGACTCATGATGGAGAGAATCGAACACGGCGGCAAAGTCGACAAAGCAGACGGCCGTCGATTGCTCGTAGCTGTAGTGGAATTCGAGAATGCGCCCCAGTGTGGATACTTGGTCGACACGCCAACGTCCAGCACAAAACCCGGCTTGGTTGGGCCTCGTCCTAGAGTCATGCACAGCCTGGAATCACCTGAGAAAGACAATTGCGAGGATCTTCGCGGCAAGGTCGATGAGGCTTATGCCGCGGTAGTCCTCGCATATTGTCTTATATCTCTTCTTTAGGATAGGTATAAGCATACCTGAGCCCCAGTCATCATAGCAGTGGTGGAATTGGTTGAGTTCCCATGCCCGCTTCTTGTAAACCGTTTAGGTCTCTGCTCCATATAGCAGCGTCGGCAGAATGACCGCTTTGTACACCTTCAGTTTGGTGCTGACGTGAAGACTGCGTCGACTCTTAACCGTGTTTCACAAACGGCCAAAGCTTGGCTGGTCTTAAAAATCCGGTGGTCCACTTCATTACCGATCTTGATGTTCCGAGAGAGGGTGTTGTCCAGGTGGGTGAGGTTGCTCACGGCTTGCAGTTGGATGCTGTTCACGTGGATTTGGGCTGTATTGTAGGCAGCGTTGGGTAGCGGTGGTGCATAACCCCCGTCTTCTCCGTGTTCATGATTAGGCCGAAGTCGTCGCAGGCGGCGTCGAAGAGGTCCATGCTCCTTTTCATGTCCCCTTCAGAGGTGGCGTTGTGAGCGCAGTCGTCCGCGAAGAGAAGCTCATGGACAGTAGTTATGGATCCACGCGACTGGAAGTCCATTCGCTGCTGATTGAGGAGTTGGCTGTCCCTCCTGTAGGCGAAGCGAATGCCTGGACGCTCATTACGGTAAACGTCTATTAGCATGGGATAAAACGCAAGACTGAAGAGGATGGAGGCGAGGATGAAGCCCTGCTTCACTGCGTCGTTCATTGCGAATGCCTTTGAAACGATTACATTGTCCGTGATGTGTGGAACTGACGCGACATCTGAGTGAATTGTTCGGGACAGCCGAAATCCAGTATAATTTTCTCAAGTCCTTCGCGATTCGCCGTGTCGAAGGCTTTCGTCAGATCCATGAAGGTAGAATGGAGGTTGGTCCGCATCTGCTATCACTTATTTTGCAGTTGGCGGAAGACGAAGATCATATCCATGGTTCGGCAGTGACGGCGGAAGCCGCACTGGCTTTCTGACAGAAGACCCTGTTCTAGATGATTGTCCAGGCGGTTCATAAGAGTGTGCGCGAAGATTTTCCCTACGATATTCAGCAGAGCGATTTCTTGGTTGTCGCAGATTTGGCGATCCCCCCTCCGCTTTGATGGGACCCCGGTGGGTCTTTAATAAAAAATAATCAAAAATAATCATCATTATAATGGACGATTGTAGCCTCCTTGAAGTTCTGGGGAAACTTATTCTTGGGACCACATCTCCTGGAAGAGCCCCGTCAGATGATCAATGAGTTGCGGGCCCCCGTGCTCATTGATCTCAGCGGGACTTACGTCCGATGCAGATGCTTTCCCCGTAAAGGGAGCTATTGCATGTCCTGATGGTTTCGTGGGGAGAGGGCGGGAGGTCGAGGTCGGCGTTGGTCTCCACTTGAGGCGGACGGCCGATGGCGGGGTGGGAGATGGTGGAGAGGACGTCTCTGATGTGCTCGACCCATCACTAGAATTTCTGTCTTCTCGGTGGGTAAGGTACTGCCGTAGGCCCTGAGAAGAGGAGCAATTCCTTTGGCCGTTGACCCGTAAATAGTCTTGATCACGGAGAAATGTTCTTCCATTCGTTGCGGTCAGCATACCTTTGAATCTTCTAGGTCTTCTAGGCCGCCTGCATCCCCCACAGCCGCTGTTGCACAAGGCGGCGGCTACGGTACAAGGCTGCTTTGCTGTCGTCGGTAGGGCGGTTTTGTGCAGTCGTTTCTTTTCGACGAGAAGGTTGTTGATGGTGTCGTTGTTATCACCGAACCAGTACTGATGTCCACAACTCGTGCGACCGAGCTCACCCAGGGCGGTCGAATGGACCATGTCCTCCTGTTCAAACCATCGGTTCTCCACAGAGTGGTTGTTGTTGGCCGCGGCGACGGCGGCGACTCGAAGGCTGGCTAGCCTTTGGGCTAATTCATTGCTGAAATGGAGATGGTAAGTAGACAAAGACAACAAAGTAATATTCAATTAACCTGGGAGTTGCTTACCTTTAGGCCTCCTGCGAGGCTGTAGGCGAATCCTTATCTTGGAGATGACGAGGCGCTGGTCGGTCTGCCAGTCCGCACCCGCGACCGCCTTTGTTACCAGCCCGTCACACTGGTCGCGCCTCAGGACGATGACATAGTCTACCAGATGTCAGTGGCCTGACCGAGGGTGCATCCAGGTGGCCTTCTCTCGCGTTGGAAAGCGGAAGAAGGTGTTGGTCATGATGACGCGGTGTTATGCACAGGTTCGTAGAAGGAGTGGGCCGTTGTCATTGGAGATGCCCAGACCATGGGAATCCAGCACTCCTCTCCAGACAGCATGATCTGTTTCGACGCGGGCGTTGAAGTCACGAAGGACAATCAACTTGTCCGCCTTCGGCACAGTCGCCAGGAGTGCGTGAAGATCCTCGCAGAATATGTCCCTTGAATCTTCAGGGCTGGTTATCGAGCAAACGTAGACACCGATGATGGTGACGAATTCACCTCAGCGAAAAGATAGGCGGAGGCTCATCAGGCGATCATTGATGCCTTGCGCAAACAGGCCAGTCGTCCCACGATGTCGTTCCGCATGACAAAGGCGACGCCCGCATCCCGTTGCTCTGCCTTGGCGCGACCGCTCCAGGAGAAGGTGTAGCTGGCACTCACCTACTCCAGTCCGCTTCGTTTGTAGAAATGGGTTTTGTTGAGTGCAGCGATGTCCACCTTGTAGCGCGCCAGTTCCCGAGCGAATAACACCGTCCGTCGTTCCGGCCGGTTGCTCCTAGGACTTTCGAAAGAGGAACGAACATTCCGGGCCGCCACAGTGAGCGGACTCACCCTAGCTGCCTGTGGGGTGGGGCGGTGGTGAGAGTGAGGAGGAGGAGGGAGAGAGAGGGGGTATTCTATCTTGTGTTTTGGTGTCGACCGCATTTTAAGCAGTCTGCGAGGCACAGCCTACGCACAGATGTCGTGAACCAAGCTTTGTTTAGGCAACATCTCACAGCTCTTTCCCTCGCTCGGGGAAGTAATGCTGTCCCTAAATAGGGCTGCTTAGACATCCCGGACGGCTACCGGACACCACTGTTGCCCACGACTTTGTTTGGCGGGAAAACGACCCGAGTTAGCCTGGGCCGCCTACGTGTTTGCTGGCGCTCTCGTCGTAGTACTTTCAATCGTGGGACAAGACAGTAAGGTGGAGTAGAGGATAAATAGTGTGAAGGTCGGAGAAGAAGTGCGGAGAGGAGGTACGAAGGAGTAGAAAGGGACAGGTCATCCAAGCACGGGGTCAGTAGCTTGATGAGTGCTGAAATGTAAGGCTCATTCGACAAAGACAGCCGAGCGATGTTCAGTGTACTTGAGCTATCACTTACCATGTGACCTTGTGCACCTGGAAATTGCGATATCACCAGCTGACAACGTTAAATAAGCCAAAATCACCATTTCAGTGGCCTCGTGTTTGTTTAATGAAGCAACTCCGCAACAAACGGCAGCACAAGTTTGTGATGCTATTGTCAAGCTGTCCATCGCCGCGAATAGCAGGTATCTTCATACGCCTAGAACTTGCCTCACTAACTTATCGCGGTATAATACTTTTTATGTGACCTAATTTCCGCTAGTGCGTAATTTAGAAACGGAACGGGTAGTAGATTAGCAGTTTTCGCTATATCTTGGAATTCATACGGCAAATCTGCTGTGCATGTACAACCTTAGGACGGAATCAAAAAGCAAGCAAATATAGCGAAAAAGGCCATATTTAATGGGAAAAGTAATTTCTTTTATTTGCAGCTGAAAAATCACTACTACTTCTCAGGGAAATGAAAAGGTCTAACAAAGGTCCCAATTTTTACTTCAATTTGACTACGGAAAAGGTAAGTTATGAATATTGGGGCTAAACTGTTTCCGTTGTAGATTTTAACACGTACTACATCCTTTGAAACACCACCTGCATTGTCGCTTACTCTTATGCGCTAATTTGATGATGCGATGTATACGGGTAAATTTGGATACCTGGTGGGTAGAAGGCGTCACAAATAATGATGCAAATATCTCAAAAATAACTTTTGATTGCAGACCTTTGCAGCGTGCAGCATCGAAAGAGAGGAATAGCTATATAATAAAAAATTCTTAAAAAATTAACTTTGCGCATTATTTATGTTAAGAACTATTTCGGTTTATGCAGCCACCGAAAACAACGGAAAAATTATACACAAATTGCCACGCGTGATTTTACAGATGACTGGGTAGTTGTTCCTTAAAAACTCAGTACGCTGTCGCGTGGGAGTTCATCTGAAATTATCTCACCTGCTGTTGTAGACGGTTTGGTGCATTATCTACAATGACCTCAGCTCAGAGAGCTGATAAGCGATCTGTGTAGACGGTCTAGTGCCTCGCCCATAAAACCTCTATTACCATCTTTCCCGTTAGACAGACACCTTTGGCTGGTCGTGTGTGTTTGGGGTCCTTCACCCGATGATCGCCCAATTTTGTAATCTTACCTAAATAGCATTTTCCTGTTTGGAAATGCACAGAAGGTTTTGGCCAAGAACCCACCAGTTTGGCCGCTTACTGCGACCTGATGAAATGTGCGCTAGAATACCTTAAATTGTGCCATCTAGGTCAAAGGTGACCCACCTAGGAGAGTGAGTCTAAAAATGTCAAGTCGTCTTTGGGCTGGTTTGTCTCAAGATAACCTTTACCAAGCTGCTAGGCACAATAACAAACTCTAGGAAAGTCCAAGCAGACGGATTTTGAAAACTAACTCGGGTAAGATAGGGGAAGACCGGCAGAAAACCCAAAAGAAGAGACGTGAATGTGCAAAAAACGAATTAACGCAGCAAGGTGGATCAGATTCCATATTACGGGAGGGGACTGACTGGAGAACTAAATAACCATGAAAAGGATGATCTGATAGCCAGAGTACCCACACTTTGTTAAACCTTTAACATGGCTCTCTAGATAGTAGTTCTTGTCATTTACACCGCTCGGGTATATTAAAACCGACAGTCCTTGTTATGTGCTCGTAAGCACATGAGAGCAGTCACGCACTTCCACGTCCGGAAATGAAGGTAAAAAGTACCAGTGCGCCTGTTAAACGCCTGCTTGAGGTTGTGAGTGACAATTCCTGACCGTCGATCTACAATGGTGGTTGTCATTAGGTCTCCAATGCTTTTCTGAAGAAGTGAGCATGCCATTTCGATCTGCTTTGAACAAATTTTCGTCTTCTTATGCATGATACAACCGGCACCCTCCTGTCCCTATCTCTGGACCTCCTCCAGGGGCGCATTCTGCGGCCAGACTCCGCGATATCAGCGACGACACTGTCCGAAGCGCCATCCGACCCTCACGTCGATATATCGACTACGTAGAACAGAAACAGAACGGATTAGATTGCTTAGTCCGTTGTTCCTCCCTTCTTACACTGCATCTGACTGCACTCACACAGAAGGTCAGGATTAAGTACAGCGAACGAGAACTGAAAGGACAAGTTTTCCGTCGTTTTTCATACCAGAGCCTTACCATTGTCATGAGCCGCGGCTTAATCCAGGACTGTAACAGACAATACATTTGAACTACGGTATGTTTCTGCTAAACCTCAGCTTTGTTTTAGAAGATTCAAACTGTCTCATCCCAGACAGAGCGACCGAGGAAATTGATAACGATCCCAGCCGACCGCGAATGCTATACTATTGGGACGGTCGTTTTCCACCTTCCTCGACCATTTATAACAGGGTGGATTTTGGAACGATCATGTGGTGTTAGAAGATATTAAATAGTTCAAGCTGCGGTGATACCAGAGGGACTGAGGATATACGAGAGGTGAGGATATATCGGTGAGGGTATGGTTTGTACCCGAGGTATGCCTAATAATAAAAAAGACTCGCCACTGCATTAACTTAAGCAGGTATTGTTCGATTACGTGTTTCCCGTGTACCACCGGCTTGTGTTATCGACCTTGCAAACAACCGCCCGAGAACAAAGAGTTGCAGGAAACTTTATATAGTCTTATTATTGTGCTCCTAATCCCGCACGTGTTAGGTGTCATGCGAAAGTTTTGTCCGCAATCGACATCTGTATAATCAGCAGGGAACTTAACCCGTCAACTGCGTCCTCCTTACTTGTCGAGCGCGATGGTCCAGTCATGTACTGTGTCGGCTTAAAGTTAAAAGCGCCTGAGACGTAATTTTGCTCGAAACTTGCCTTACATATCGACGGCATCGACGTCGTCGTGATGGCAGACGTGATGAGGCCTGGATTCAAGCACATCTCTGGCACTGTCATCTTCGGTTTGTGGGGCTCACATGCAAAACCGTGGTGAATATATAACATGATGTCGGCTAAGTCAACTGTTGTGAATGCCGTAAAAAATGGGATTCAAGTTTGCAGAAGCTTTCTACTAGGTCGAACTTTTCATCATCTTTCCTGATCGGGTTAATAGTTTGGGCAGCAAAACAAGAGGCATAGCCTTTCCACTTATTGGTTACGATGACACTTCCGAGTACACCGCATTTCCCAGTGATGGTGCTATGAGAGGCTGCACCTTCGTCGATAACTTGCTGAAAACCGGCTCTTTTGCGATCAGTACTGTACGTGCCGATCACCCAGCCCTGTCGTCAAAGATAGATCGGTTCCTTATCTTTTTTTGTTTTTTAGCATTTGGGGTAACAAATTGCTGCACCATTTGTTGGCTTATGCAAGGTTTTGAGGTGCATCGGTTTTCCACATATGCAATGATCCCCTTCTCCTGACAGTACTCAATAGCCGTTGACGGCTGCACATTATTTTTATGCGTAGGTGGTCTGTATTCCGTTGGGCACGATGGCGTATGCCGGCCTTGTTTCTGGATCCCTGCATCGACTGCATGATATGCAGAAAAGGAGTTAAAGTAATTTTGCGATAGTTTGGCTGACTTTTGCGACGCGATGCTACGTTCCTATGAATCATTTATTCACATTTCGTCGTACGGACCTTCTAGCTGTGGACGGCATGCAGCACCTACTTAACTGACAGGCGAGGGCCGGTATGGGCATGACGATGAAATGTGGGTTTTGATCATTCTTGTGTAGTGAGGATGATCTGGAGAAGAGCCACTTAACTAGACTGCTGTCATATCTGATTGATCTTGTCACAACTAAAGGCATAGAAGTCCCTGGTGAAAACATATTATCGTCAATGGTACGGTCCGGTATCGCGCCTAGAGCATCCAATCCATCGACGACATTATAATTAAGAGGTTATCCGTCCGATTACTTAATTACTTTCCCTACCTTCCTGGGTTGGGATGCACTGCAGCCAGAAAAATTTACGGTTCGTAGCTCATATACACGGCCTCATGCCTGCAAAAGTGAATTTCCTTAAGGTAACTAAACGAGTTCTGTAATGATGGGACGGTAAATCATGTAGGTGGAGGGCAGGCGGAGACATATCAGAAAAAGTGCCAAAAAATTTTAAAATCAAAAACTTCCTTATGATGCATTATACTGGAATAATGAATTTAAGAACATGCGCATTACAGATCGATACAGATCAAATCAATGGACTTTGGAAAACTGTTCCAACTCCTGAACGAGATATGTAGGTAACCGAACAGATATGCCGTGCAGGTCGAGGATCCTGAAAATACACTTTGGAACGCTCGCAAATGTCAAGAAATAATATTCCAATGCCATATATAGCAGAAATGAGGTCAAAAATTTTCGTCGTCTGGAACATTTTAGCGTTATCAATTGCGTCCTGACAAAAATTCCTAAACGATTTTCCTGCTCAATTCAGAATGCATGAAGGACATAAGCAGAGCCTTGGAAAACCCCATTTACAGACAGACGGATAGAAATCATACACATAGTTACACAACAGTTATGCCAGTCATTGATATCGAGTAAATATTTACCATCAAGCATAAGTTTATCAAGCGTTTTGAAGGTCTTAACGTTTTCCGCCAAGACAACGGAGTTCGACAAATCATTCCATCCTTCAACCAGCCGGTGGGAGAAGAATTTGGCCTGCACCTCAAGTTTGGCATATTTCATAATCAATTTTTATTGGTGGCCGCGAAGATTGGTCGTTCGCACCATTTCGAAGAAATCGTCAAACTGAAGAGCACAGTCTAACCCAGGGACGATATTAAAGGCCATGATCATATCAACTCTGTATTGTCTATAATACAGAGGAAATATTTTTAG
The DNA here is from genome assembly GCA_902702965.1 of Spirometra erinaceieuropaei. Classification (NCBI taxonomy): domain Eukaryota; kingdom Metazoa; phylum Platyhelminthes; class Cestoda; order Diphyllobothriidea; family Diphyllobothriidae; genus Spirometra; species Spirometra erinaceieuropaei. Next base: position 570,380 of record CACRXP010000109.1, on the reverse strand, counting down.
CTTCTCCAGACGTCACTCATAAGGCAAGCAGTTTAATCCGCAGACCAGCTTAGTTACTCTTCGTTGTACGTTCTCCAACAGGGTGAAAACTTATTTCTTCCAGGGACGCTAGGCCTGAACGCAATATTCCAACACTGGCCGAACAAATGTTCGAAATACGCAGCCGAAAATTACTTCGTCAAAATTGAGGAAGGATCTCCTAATCTCGAGTAGGATACCCATAGCCTTCTTTGATGTATAAATATGTATATGTGACGTATTTCCATAACATACTGCACAGAGGCACATAGTGAAAACATATTATCGTCAATGGCACGGTCTGATATCGTGGTTTGAGCATCCACCCCATCGACGGCGTTATAAGTAAGGGGTTATTTGTCGGATTGCTTAATTACTTTCCCTACTGCAGCGTATCCTGCCCGGGCCGTCAGGACATCATGCCACAAACGCGTGACAAGCGAACGATCAAGGTCATGGCCCCCTGTTCACACCGTCTTTATGCTGATTGGCCACCCATCAGCCTATGACAGTGCCCCTTGCCATATACCCGGCCGTTTCCACAAGCCTCCTCACTTGTGCTGTCTATCGTACTCAGTACACGTCCTATTTCCAATTAGCCTTCTGTTTTGCATACATAACATTGGCGACGCAGCCTAACGAACATGTCTTCATTGCTGCCTACACCGCTACCTTTTTGGCCAAAGAACACCCCGAAGCCCTCAAATGACTCGTGGTTGCAATGGAGGAAGACATTTGAGGATTATATTGAACTACTCCCGATTTTGTCACCCACGATTGTACTTGACGTCCCATCTAAGTTGAAACTACTCCGGACGAATCTCGGAGAGTTGGGACAACGATATTTCGATGCCCTCAATCTACAAAAGGCTATAGATCTCCAAACAGCCTTCTCAAAACTCGAGTCAGCGTGGGGAGGAAAGGACAACGTCTTTCTCAGTCGCTATCGGTTTTGTCAAATGCGTCAAGAATCCAATCAATGTGTCAGGGATTTTATTACTAATCTGACTCTGGCCATTCAGGACTGTGGGTATAAAGAGATCAAGGCAGACAACTTCGAGCACGCAGTGCTCGTTCAACAGTTGATTGTCGGTCTACGCGATGAAAAAGCTCGCGAAAATCTCTTATCAGAGAAGAAGGATTTGTCATGGGAGAAAGCCTGTGATATTGCCAGTCATCAGGAGCGCGTGCGGCAAAACCTTCAGCAGCTGAATCAGTCAAACGATGGAGTGATATCATCCTTGGAATCGGAAACGGCTGTCTCCCTGGTCAACACTGCTGTGCCTTCACCTAGACAGCGACTCTCAGCTCCCTCAAAACAACTACCATCATGCTACCGTTGTGGCCAGCATCATATCCGGTGGTCAGACTGTAGACACCAGAAGACGGTATGCCAGTTTTGCAAGAAAGTCGGCCACATCGAACG